>OOFH01112263.1:0-11980 GCA_900323355.1 Merlangius merlangus
GTTTACATGTGTACATGTGTGTGTATGCTTGTGTTTATCATGTGTGGTTTTAACATGAGTGCATGTTAATATATACTTGCAATGCTAAACACACACACACACACACACCCCTGCATGTTAAGTAAACATAATTAATTAACAATCCTTTGGGCCCAGGTCTCCAAGGGTATCCGTGACAACGAGCGCTGTGGGCGTGCCGAGTTGCAGATCTGTGACGAGGGGTCGGAAACACGCCATATGCTGGAGGTAAGGGTCTCGGATCTACATACACCACAGTGGTGAAGGACTTGAGGACGGAGGGAGGATGAGTGGCCTTGAAAGGAAGTGGGGGAGTGATGGAGGATGATGGAAGGACTTTGGCCCCGTGTGTTCAGATCTTGGGGGAGAAGCCAGACCTGCCAGAGTCTCAAGTAGAAGACACCAAAACAGACTCCTCCAACAGAAAGCTAGCCAAGCTGTACAAGGTATATTGGGCGTTCAAGCATGACAATGTATACAAAAGTATGTGTGTGCGTGTGTGTATAAATATATATATCATCATGTACAACATCAATTGTAGTCATTAGTTTCATAGCCAGCCACAAAGTGCAGAGATAATTTGAACTGTATGTATGTTGTAACTGTCTGTATGCCTTTTTGTGTAAGGTCTCCAATGCCGGTGGTGAATTGGAGGTAACCACGGTATCGGAGGAGAATCCGTTTTCCCAGCAGGCCCTCCAGTCCAGTGAATGCTACCTCCTCGACAACGGTTCCAACGGAACCATTTTCATCTGGAAAGGTACCCCCGCAGGAGGGGACGGAAACCCATCCGTAGGTCCGCTTGGGACATAAAAGGGGCTTTAAGACTGAACCTCTGTGTGTGTGTTTCCTTCAGGGAGAGAGTCCAACGCTGCTGAACGCCATGCTGTGCTAGACATCTCCCAACAGTTCATCACCAAGATGGGCTACCCAACTCACACACAGGTAGACCAACACACTCACACACAGGTAGACCAACACACTCACACACAGGTAGACCAACACACTCACACACAGGTAGACCAACACACTCACACACAGGTAGACCAACACACTCACACACAGGTAGACCAACACACTTGTAGACCAACACACTCACACACAGGTAGACTAACACACTCACACAAAGGTAGACCAACACACTCCACACAGGTCGACCAACACACTCCACACAGGTCGACCAACACACTCACACACAGGTCGACCAACACACTCACACACAGGTAGACCAACACACTCACACACAGGTAGACCAACACACTCACACACAGGTAGACCAACACACTCACACACAGGTAGACCAACACACTCACACACAGGTAGACCAACACACTCACACACAGGTAGACCAACACACTCACACACAGGTAGACCAACACACTCACACAACAAGATCCAACAGAGATATGGTTCCATTTGTTGTTTATGTTGGATTGTATTCACTCAGTAAATCCCACACAGAGCTAGCGAGCTAACCTCAGTAACCCAGCAGGGGTATGTGCTGATGGAGTAAGTTCCTCCTCCCTTCAGGTCCAGATCCTACCAGAGCAGGGTGAGACCCCGCTCTTCAAGCAGTTCTTCAAGACCTGGCGTACCCCAGAGGACACCGTCGGCATGGGAACCGGCTATGTGTCCAATCATATCGCAAAAATCGAGAAGGTCAGCTAATCGGACGACAATAAAAAACGTATTTCAGTTTGTGTGATTCCGTTTCTAACAACAATCATTATTTTCATCTTTCATTTATGTATCCATCTCTCCCTTTTTGATTGGTCAGGTACCATTTGATGCATCTGAGCTCCACCAATCAAATGCCATGGCTGCTCAGCACGGCATGGTTGATGGAGGAGATGGAGACAAACAGGTAAGTTAGAACACTAACTAATAGGCTATGTTTGAGTTAACCTCGTTCACGCCTTCCGCAACGACATTCATCGTACATTGGTTTATGATAATGGCAAACCAACCCTGTGCATTTGAAAAAGGAGTCAACTTTTTAGTAGTCAAATCAACTTTTCAAAGCCAATCTTCAATATAATTTTGCAACGCCCACTCTATTTCATCCTTCGCTATATATAACTCAAATTGTATACACTTCAAATTCTGATTATCACTTAGTTATTTTTTTGTGCATGTGATTAATAACGGCTTTTCAAAAGCTGATATGTCTAAGAGTGTGAGTGAATTGCATAGCGGCAAGCAAATCAGGGTCAAATTTGACCATTTCCATAACCTGCCTGCAGGACCTGGTCCCATGGTTGCCAGGCAACAAACTCCTCTCTAGACAGTTTCTGAAGGAGAGACATTTTAGAAGAAGATTCATTGGCATCATTCATACTGATAACACTTACCTGGTCTGGCCCTGTTCCTGTGACCCTCTGGCCACCTGTAGATCTGGCGTATGGAGGTTTCTGATAAAGTTCTGGTGGACGAGTCTCTTCATGGCCAGTTCTACGGAGGAGACAGTTACATCATCCTGTACAACTACCAGCACCAGGGCCGGCAGGGACAAATTATCTACATCTGGTAAAGCCTCAGCCTCCTATTTCCATATATCCTGGTACTACATCCATACCCTGGTTAAACCTGACCCTACCCTGGTACCACATCCATACCCTGGTTAAACCTGACCCTACCCTGGTACCACATCCATACCCTGGTTAAACCTGACCCTACCCTGGTACCACATCCATACCCTGGTTAAACCTGACCCTACCCTGGTACCACATCCATACCCTGGTTAAACCTGACCCTACCCTGGTACCACATCCATACCCTGGTTAAACCTGACCCTACCCTGGTACCACATCCATACCCTGGTTAAACCTGACCCTAACCTGGTACCACATCCATACCCTGGTTAAACCTGACCCTAACCTGGTACCACATCCATACCCTGGTTAAACCTGACCCTAGCCTAGTACAACATCTAATGCTAAGTGTGGTAGTGTATGGTAGTACAACGGCTGCTATAACCTACTGAAGCTTTTCTTAGACTATGAGTTGGCAGCTTGTCAACACGCACTGAAAATTCTGAGCACACCGGACTCTGGGATCCTTTTGAGTGGTATAGTCCTATCGACGGACTGAATTTGACTGTTGAGTCCCGAGATGAAAAGCAACAAGAACCCACATCATACAGAGCCGACAGCAAAACCACCCTCCTTACTTTCTACAGGCAGGGGGCGGAGTCTAGTCAGGATGAAGTGGGAGCGTCCGCCATCTTGGCTATGCAGCAAGACGACGAGCTTGGAGGAGGAGCTGTGCAGGTGTGTGGACACACACGCACACAAGCAAGCAACACAAGGGTGTGTATAACATTTGTTTTCTAAGATATGTCAATTAAAGGAGGGTTATGTTTTCCTTTGTGTAGGTCCGTGTGATCCAGGGCAAAGAGCCCGCCCATCTCATCAGCCTGTTTGGTGGAAAGCCAATGGTGGTGTACCGCGGAGGCACCTCCAGAGATGGCGGCCAATCAGAGGTAGAAGACAACCGTCTGTTCCAGGTGCGAGCCAATCCGGCCGGCTGTAGCCGAGCGGTGGAGGTGAGTCCCGCAAGTGCTTCAGTGTCCTTCCAACCAAACCAAAGCAACCCCATCCTACAACTGTGAGATGTGTCCCAGTTCTACTCCTTCTCCCTACCACTTTGTTTGGAGCCACTCTTTAATAATACAGATAATAATAGATCGTTTTTTACAGCGCTTTTCTAAGTACAGATGTTGTAGGTGGTCCTGAAGAGATGGGTTTGAAGTTGACTTTTGAAAGTAAGGAGTGTATCTCAGTTTTGGACGTCGGATCTTTGACGGTACTTAGAACTTGGCCAGAATAGTAAAAGAAACATTTAGAAATGGGACAGATGCCCACACATGATTATTTGCAAACAACACATTCATATTTCTCAAGAATATTCAGAATAATTATATTAAGTATATTAAATATAATATTACAAAATAATTGTTTCAGATTGACATACAATGACATATAAACAGCTTGTTCATACACTGTACAAATATGAAAATGTTAAGGATATTCCAAATTATTTCTGATTTTTCGATATCTTTTTGCCAAGGTATCATCACATTTGTGAGGTTCATGTTTGCGACAAATGCATTCAGGCGGTTAATTCTTCTACTTCTACCTCATGGAGCCAGCATTTGCATTTGTTTATTTTGTAGACATCTCGAGAGCCAAAACCCAAATACAGCTACACCCATTGTCCAAATGAGACACCACACCCTTCAGAGTGGCAAGGAGTAGGAACAGTAATGGGACCTGCCTGGATCTCTCTGTCTAACTCTGTCTCTCTCTCTCTTTTGCTCTCTCATATCACCTAGGTGGAGCCTGTCTCCTCCAACCTGAACTCCAGTGATACGTTCCTGCTGCTGAGTTCAGGTGGCAGCTGGGTGTGGCAGGGACAGGGGAGTGTTCCAGAGGAGGCCGAGGGAGCCAATCAGGTGGCCGCCCTGCTTGGCTGCTCCGCCTCTATCGTGTCTGAGGGGGACGAGTCCGGTAAGATTCTACTGCCAAGCACCCGCAGCTTTTATGGTGGGTACTCACTGGTGTAGTCGCCGTGGTCTTGTCTTTTGTAAACGTGTGTGTGTGTGTCATTAGATCATTTCTGGGATGCGCTGGGAGGGAAGGCAGAGTACTGTACATCACCAAGGCTGAAGGACCAGATGGACTCACACCCACCTCGCCTTTTCGCCTGCTCCAACAAGACCGGAAACTTCCTGGTGGGTGTCATGGCATCTCCAATAAAAGGTCTTTAAAGGGGACATATTATACCACCAGGTGTGAGTGTGATTAGCCTTACAAGCCGTTTCGAAAATCTGCCCCATATTGACATCACTTGTGGGCGTGTCCACCTAGATCTGTGCTGGATAGATATATTATGGTGGCATAATATGTCCCCTTCTAAGATGTCTTTATGCTGGCGTGGTGGAGGTGTGTCTTCTGACGTGCGAGTGTGTTTCTCCCTTTTAGATCGAGGAGGTCCCAGGGGAAATGACCCAAGAAGACCTGGCTCCTGATGACGTCATGCTCCTTGACGCTTGGGACCAGGTGTGGCTCGGCCTCGCTCTCCACACCTTTATAACTGATACACACTTCTACCCTTCCTCCGACAGCTCCTGCTGGGTCCTAAACCCCCCTGTTACACAACATTGAAGTTGGCGTGTTCGCATTGCATGGTGAACTGCTGGGGTTTTCATAAGGGAACAATATAGTCACCTTGTACGGTGTGATGTTCATTTCCAGTCAAAACACGTTATTATTTGCAAAGATATCCTTGATCAATTGCATTCAGCAGTGGGTGGAGGGAGGCAGCTGGGAAGTGTTTGCCCAGTTCCCCCGGACCCCCAAGGCGCACAGACTGTGGCGTGGGGGGCGATCGCAGCCCAATGCGCGCTACAATTTGGACGCCATTTTGTTTCTGCGAACACACCAATGCCAGTTGCCAGGTACATGGGGGTCCTGTGCCCTGACTCCCCCCTCTGCTCTACGCCCTGCCTCAGGTGTTCGTCTGGATCGGCAGCGAGGCTCAACCTGAGGAGAAGACCGAGGCCATGGCTTCAGGTGAGCGGGGGCGGCCAGCAGAACTCAATGAACCACTTCTTTTGACCCCATTTTTAGGAAAATGTTTGAACAAAACCGTGTCTCCTGCGGTTGAGCTGGTCCAGCCAGTGGAGCTAGTTCGGCTGGGCTGCCAGGTTAAATTAATTAGTGCTCTATTCTTATGGAGGCGGATGAGCTGAAACCACATGCCTTGTCTGAATTGGCTCACTTGTGCCCTCCTTTGCTCATTCCCTTCATAGTACACTCTTTAGGGAAGTCCCTGGCACTCCAACAGGGGTAACCCTAGTCATTTGTTTTTAATGCTCATCTGTATTTACCGTGAACCCTTTCTTGTCTAGCTGCCACCTACATCCAGACAGACCCATCCAACAGAGACCCCCGGACCCCAGTGACCCAGGTCAAGCAAGGATTTGAACCCCCAACCTTTACTGGCTGGTTTCTGGGATGGGACTTTGAATACTGGACCAGTGACCCATTGGAACGGGCTATGGAAGGCCTTAACCTCTGAAACCACACTAGTTTCCTGTTGTTCTTATGGGATCTTTCAGAGACCGGAACATCTTGTGTTCATCTTTGCTGTTATTTTTGGTCAGTTTATAATTTAGTCCATCCAGTTTATACCTTTTTTTTTTTAACAAAGAAAAGTAATGTCGTTTCAGATGGTTAGCATAAAAAAAAGAGCATAGTGTTTCTTAAAGGCTATAAAGTATGAACACCGTTGATTAATCAGAATGGTCTGATTTGGCTGGAGCTATATGATGGGTTGTAAACTATAGAATGTAAAATTATACTGTAAGTGTAAACAATAAACAATATCCACACAACAGTATTTAATTCATAAATTTGATGGTACAATGATTGACAAAGATGAGTTTTACAAAGATTGGGTTTTACAAAGTTGCTTTAAAAAAAACAACCATAATCAAACCAAAAGGACCACACAGAACCAAGGTGAAGTTCTGTACATTTGAGCCCATGCAGAACAGTGTTGTGCTCGCTTCCAGTCGACCGCGAGCTCCCAGGCACTGCAAAATCGGACAGGAGGGCGGGACATCGGTAACACAACCAGCCAATCAGATCTGTCCCTTAGGTGAGGGTGTGCTCCTTGGGCTGTACGGGTCAGGCGGTGAGGTCGAGCTCCACAAACTCCTCCTCAGAGAAGATGTGTGCCAGCATGTACCTTTGTCGAACCTCCTCCGACTCTCGAGGGCAGAAATCCTCCAGGCTCACCTTCCTCCTCAACATGGGGACCACTTTATCGTGCAGGAAGTCAATCATCTCTACAGGAAGGAGACACGGTGCATGTCATTATCTGAAGATGGTAATGATGGCTGTCCATCGCTGTTCGCCTCGAACCTCCTGCCAAATCTCTAGATCCAGTTTTCCTCCATCCGATTCTCAACAAGAAGCCGCCGAATCGTCTCGGTGACAAGGAAACATCAGCCTAACAGGAGGTGTTTAAGCGATCCTACCACTACGATAGCACACATTTACATATCCCGCCACCGCCGTAGGGCAACACATAATGACCACGATCGGCGACAAAGTCTGAATGTCTAATGATGCTGAAGCAGTTCAGCTGTGTCAATGGGTCCTGCTTAGGGCTGAACGATTCATCAAAATCAAATCAACGTTGTAATGTAATAGAATACAATACGCAAATCGCAAAGGCCGCTTGCTGCCCGCTGCCCGCTGCCGGCCGGTGGTGCTTCGTGGCAGAGGGGCTCCGGCGGGAGACAATCGCGGGCAACAATCCCTTTCTCCTCCATGTCGCAGTTCATGTACTTCAGGTAGCGAAAGCCAAAGTTTGTCTCCCCCAATTCCTTCCCAACCAGGGCTGAGATAACCCCCCACTACAGCCTCGTTGAGGAAATACCAGAGCCGTCAAAGAACCGACGTGTTACACGCCATAACACCAACAGCAGAACAGTTATCCAAATTACACACACTTGCGTTACAGTGTGTGTAATCACACACACGTGGCGCTCGCACGGTCGTAGCTCATTGTCTCATTGGCGGGCCAAATTCTCTGGGCGGGCAAGGCAAAGAAAGGGGAGATAACTTGGCCCCTTATGACGACATATGGGGCCACATTCCAAATCAGCGCGCCTGAGCTTCCATTTTTTCAAAAGGTGAGCAGGATATTTAGTGCTCGTATTACACCAAATGCAAGTTTTAGCCACTGGGGGACGATAGGCAGGCTAGGGGAACTCATACTAATGTTAGAAAACCTCATAAAGTCAGATTTTCATGCCATGGGACCTTTAAGACTCCTAGATTATTAAATTGTTAGTCGAATTAAGCGTGCATGTATACGCTCACTCGGATTGGAATAGGATTATACGTTCTGCGCATGCTTGAGATATTTCCCGGGGGCCGTGAGCCGGAAGTATAAGGGGACAAAAGTGTTGTTGTCGCCGTCTGAAAACGAGAAACAGCGATTTATTTTAAAAGGTGACAAAGAAGATGGAGGAAGCCGGTGTGGTGCCAATGTAGTTACCCCCTATGAGAAGTGTATCATCATCAACATGCATTCAGTACACGCTACGCTTCTGTTACGAGAGTAGCGTATGTGTGTGTGCGAGAATGGCAGTGTGTGTGCGAGAATGGCAGCGTGTGTGTGAATTCAGCGAGTGAGTGGACGAGCGAGGAGAGCGAGCGGTTGCGCATGTCAGTTTTTACTGAATGAAAGAGCCCGGTTGTGTCTTTGCAAACGTGTACTGTTTAGTCAGTGAAACTACGAATAAAGTACCCAGCCTGTCAATAATCGGTGGTCACTTCATTCTGACCTATAAGCAGACCCACTGCCGGTCAAAGTGAAGGGTGTTACCCCCAAGAGAACATCGGCCCTGAAGGAAACGTCTCTCCTATGCTCCTCGGCTATGGTCTGGGAGCCGACAGCAGGAAATCACACGATTTCACCCAAGGCTGAATTAAATGACATGTCTTTCTAAGTGTTGTTCATCAACGACGTTGTAAAGTAGTAACTTCGGGCACATCTGGCAAAATAAATGTTTTTTTTGTCGTTATTCATTCATTGCAAGTTATATACAGTATTTATTCATTCAACTGACGGGGATACTCTCTGAAATTATGAATCTTAAAGACTGCGTCGGGTTCTCTGACTCACTGGTACTTCAGCAACAAGTAAAGACTCGTAGTGGGGGTTATCTCGGCCATGGTGGAGAAGGAATTGGGGGAAAGAAACTTGGGTTTGTACCGGGGTATGAAATGCTTCGGCCAATGAATCGATTTTCTCACCGCCATGTATACTCAGACAATTGCAGTTGTCCGATTGAGGAGCATAGTCGAACTATGGCTTTAATCGGATTAAGCTGTCCATGTAAACGTACTGATTGACTTGCCCAGTTCTTGGATATCACACTCTTGGAGTCGGTTGTTATTGACAATGACCAAATAACAAAGCACTGCCCATTCATCTTACAACCAATGTAATGTCAGTAGATCCCGCTCCCACTCAACTTGTAGATGTTTTGTATTCCTGGCTAATTGAAAGGGTACTTCAGGAGGTCTGGTCTTACCAAACCATTTGGTGGTTACAAAGGTTGGTAGGTGAGGGCTGATGCAGCCACTTTAGAGGCAGTACATGCAACAGATTTAAACTACTATTCTTGATATATTTGATTTATTCTGCTTTGTGAAACGCTTTCTATCCAAAATATATCAGTGCTTTTGAGATATCCGTTATTGAGAAGCAGATACATGATTACTCATAAGAATACCTACAGTTGGACATTGAGATTCAAACCCAGGACCTTCTGAATGGGAGACCTATAAGTCGTCTCCATCACGTAACGAGACCATCCTGTCCGTTATGAGACTAGGATGCTTGTACTAGAATTCCAAGACGGCTGGAGATAGAGATGCCAGACCTACACAATACCACACTTCACCACACAATTCTGATGATTCGATGTTTGAGTGGAGTAAAAAAAAAAAACTCATCTATGAACGTAATACTACAATGAGTCGTGATGCTGGGGGACTGATAAATGGTCCCAGGAGTTACAAGTTCTCCTCATAGGACAACAATGGCGCTTTCAGACCCGGGTGTGGCTTTTTGAATGGAGATATCTTGAGGGGGATTCATTCCGGCAAAGACGGAATAAAACACAGTCTTACCAGAGTAGGTGAGGACAGACGAGTGTGGAACACTGGTGATTTTGAGCATGTTGAGCATCTTCTGGGTGGTGTAAGGTGTTACATTGCTGAAAAGACACGCGCCACACCACAAGTTGAATACACCGCCTTATGCCACTGTAGAAGCACATCCAAACACCAGCCTGCGATGCGCCGACTCACCCCACGCACTCGGCCACCTGCTCCCAGTCGATCTCTGCAGGGTCCTCCAGGTCCATCGCATACAGCCTGCACACACACACACACACACACAGACACACACACACGCACACACACACACACGAACAAAAAATAGAAAATAGAAACACTAGATCAGCCCTAGGTGCTGATAATATAACCGGTTTATGTTAAGCCCCTTGAAACCAGAACTGGTTTAAAAAGGACAATACTGGTCTGGGTGATCAGACCATCGTAACCGCCTCGCCTGGCTTCACTAAAACTACTAAAAAAATGCTGTTATCAATAACATTTCTCCTAACCACTTTGGTGAGAACACTCTGCCTGCCACCAATGTGAACAATATCAATATACAAGTACTTGCATGGCGATTCACTGCTATTTGTTACAACATACGTACTGAATGACGTAGTGTTTCACACAGACCAGGTAGCAATATGTGGTGCCCCCCAGGCGCCGGTGGGGGAATAGAGTGTCACAGTACAGTGGAAGCTGGTCATCGGGGTGTATGTAGAGTGTGTGCAGCGGGCCGCATTCAAAGACATACTTTCCGAAGCTGGCATGATAAATATACACCTGTATGCTTATCTATTGGCACCTGCTGAGACCATTTTAAAAGCTACAAGAAGCATTTGAAATTATTCAGATCAATCTTAATTCTTTAAAGTAAGTTATTTAAGAGAAGGCAACTAAAACCATTTATATCAGAACCCTGTCTGGTTTCATTCCTTGCCCCAACTCCATATAATACAGGGCAGGCCATTAGAATAAGTTTGGTCATACAAATACCTGGACTTTATGTTCGAGGAAGACCTGTCTTTTAAGTTTCATGTTGAGTATTACTCACCAAAATGTATGTTAAAGTTTAGTTTTTACAATTTTTTTGCCTATTTTAGCGGCAATTCTGTGACATACAAGGAGTGAATTGCAAAAAACAACTAAACCGGGAGGTTTTTTATTTCAAATACTGAACTACCTCAACCAATATCAACCTGCATCAGGCTTTCCTTTAATAGGCCTCAAGCATTGCGTGTGGAGAGGAGGAGCGGTCGAATCAATCGTCAGTGCTCATGCATGTATCAGTGATTCGCGGGTTGATCCAAATTGAGCAGTTGCGAGTCACCAAAAAATATTTTAACGCTATTCGGGTCAGATCGATTAAAATAAAGATGCCGAATACACTTTTGTAATTTATAGAGTAGGCTATATCATATAAAAGACAAAGACCTCATTGGCTGAATGACTTTCCGGGCGCCAACGTAGAGACAACTTTCTTTACTTTTTCTTAGACGGTAACTGTCGCTCTGATTTAGGTGACCGTTTTATTTCAAATATGTAGCCTAGGTTAAGCCTAGGCTATTAGTTGACCTGGTGAACAAAGGTTTAAATTTGCAGAATGTTAAGTCCGCCCATAAAGACTTTTCTTGAAATACTCAGATTTTATGCTTGGGAGATAGCATCCATCCCTGTAAGTAACTGTTCAAACAACTTTTATAACAATTTTATGTAGGCTAGTGGGAAATCCTTATTTATTGTGAATGTTAAGCTATTTTGCATGAATACTTTTGCATGAATGCTGAAGCGGGATAAAATAGGCTAATGCAATGTAGGTTCCTCACGTTAAACTGCATATATACTGTATAAATATATATAAATAAAAAGTGCTATATTCCATTGTTTACATTCCTGGCAGGCATGTGCACGCTAAAGGCTCTTTGGCAGAATCTGTACAAGGATGTCATTTTGCCTAATTGGCTGATGGATGTTAGGGTGAGGCAAGGAGAGGCAACTATGATGGTTTGTTCACTCGCACAGGTATGGTCCTAGCCTGTTGAGAACAGAACTGATCTAGGTTCAGCCTGTTGAGAAGAGAACTGATCTAGGTTCAGCCTGTTGAGAACAGAACTGGTCTAGGTTCAGCCTGTTGAGAACAGAACTGGTCTAGGTTCAGCCTGTTGAGAACAGAACTGGTCTAGGTTCAGCCTGTTGATAACATAGATTCTATGTTATCAACAGTCTGAACCTAGATCAGTTCTGTTCTCAACAGGCTG
>OOFH01112265.1:0-11888 GCA_900323355.1 Merlangius merlangus
TTCGTCGCATGTGTAATCAGCCAGAAGGGGGAGCTGGTCCCTCCTGCCTGCTGTCTGGAATGGCGGCAGGTCTATGGATGGTTGAGCAGGTATGGAGTCAAGCACTCAAACTGTTCATCCTCCTAACATCCTGGGGAGCATGAGCTGTTCATCCTCCTCCTCCTCCTCTTTATTTCACGAGGAACATTGCCTGTCCATCCTCTTCCCCCTCCTCACTTCCTGAGGAGCATGAGCTCTCCATCCTCCTTTTCCTCCTCTTAACTTCCTGGGGAACATTGTCTGTCCATCCTCTACCTCCTCCCTCTCCTCCTCATTCTACTCCTCCTCTTGATGTGAGGGGCCTGAGGTGGGGGTCCACTTTCGCAAACAAATCATCTCATAAACTGTGTATGTGTAGGGGGAAAAAGTCAAAGTGTAAAACAAACAAACAGAGCACAATGTACTGCGAGTGTGCCGGAACACTCTTTCTCCAACAACCAGGGACCCACGCTGTAGTAGACGGCCTCAAGAGAGACACCTGAGCTGGGTGACTTATCCCTTCTGCCCAGCTGAATTTGCCTGAGAACGGCATATGTCCGTGCCTCTGATGGCCTTTTCCTGTTGATTGTGGAATGCCCCATTTTTTTTTACCACTTTGCAAATCATACAGTGATTGCTTGACAAAATATACAAATGCAAAAATGAGCATGGTGTTATGTCAATTTTGCGCACACCAAGCATAGAGTTATATCCGCAAAATATCACAACACAAACACAGAAACCATTTCCAGAAACCACGACCAGACCATCTTCTGAATTGCACAGAAGTCATTAGACATAAATAATGTAACCATAGCCATGGCTATGGGGGGACACAGATATAAAACAAATAATTAAATAAAAGCCCCTAATAGCGTGAAAGCTTGTTAAAATTGAAATCCTATTTTATGCTTGTTCTTCCAATTGGTTCACAAACCCTGTTTTGACTCAGTCTCTATTGTGTCTCTGGCGTACACATTTTATTTGGGTAAGGAAGTGTTCTCCATGGGGGAGCATGTGTCTGCATACCTCACCCCTACCTTCAGCAGAGGATTTGAGGTGTATGTATGCAGGCTGGTGTTTTTCTTATTTTGCCTCTTACTGGAAAGTAATTTACATGGCTGAGCGAATTCTGTGGGTCTTTCTCTTTCTCCCTCTCTCTCATATATATATTTATATATATAACAGCCCTTAAACTGTGCTGTCTAGTTACATCAGCCAGAGGAGGCTTATGTGTCGGCGAGTTCAGAACAGCATGCGTTCACATCATAGCTGTTATCCACAGGTCTTTGTAGCAAGAAGAACACATTTAGGGCAAAGTGTTTCCACAATACAACAGTAGGCCTACGTTGAATAGAGAATTTGCAATAATCCACTGAATGGCGTTCCTCCAATGTTTATGGATATGCACTTGAATCCCTTGTTGTAAACGTAGTCGGCAACATAAAACAGGGTTGCATCCATAAATCATGGTTTCATCAAGGTTATAGATACACAAACTATACAAATTTGCACTCATACGCAAGCATACTGGGAATATATATGTAAGTTTGTGTGTTATCAATATCTTATGTATTCATAAACTTACATTAAGGATAGCTACTTATTTATAATGAAGCGTCATGCTGTGTTTAGTTTTTATCATAGAAAGTACTATATTGCGGGCAGGTGTAAATGGCATTCTCTGCAGTAAATAAGATTCTTTTTAACAGGGGAATGGTAAAGGGTTCATGTTGACAGGATCTGATCTACAGAATATGCAGGATTGGGGATGTAGAAGGAGCAATTTAAAATATGTGGACCATCTTAACTATTTAATCTGAATCACGTATTTTTCATAATGCAAGACGTTTGCAGTGCACTGTATTTTTTGTGAGTTTAATATATATCTTTGTACGTCCTTTTGGATTTGATTTGGAATATTTAGTGAAGGAGTTGCCACAATGTCAAAACAAGACATTGCACGAAAGGGTTGAAGTATAGCACTTGATAACATAAACGACTGAGTGGATGGTTAAGGTGAGATGTAAAAGATTTGTTTGAGGGAATGAATGATTCCTCAATTCTTTATTATTTTATTGTGTTTAGTTGAGGGTACTCTACTGAAATTCAGGTTGGCATTTATCAGACAATGGCCACTTTGGCAAGCACTATCAACAGATTAAACCATATAGTAATTTTAGACCAGCACATAGCGAAAAACACAAAATACTATCCAACTTAAGTTACACGTAGACAGGATCATCAAAAAAATCACCAAATTGTGTGAGGCTTTAACTAAATCTCAGGTGAGAAAGTATTCAAGAAACTACTTGCATGAAACAGCAAAAGTATAGCCTTCTCCTTACCGAAATTGAATATGCTTTTCAGAGAAAAATATTACTTAAATATTACTGTTCATTCCATTTCCTTTTCATTTACCTTCATCATATTCACAACAAACTTCCCCGTTTGTTAAGCATATGGTCTTTCAAAATATCAAGGAAGTTTTAAAACGTACTTCCTGAACATGGATGTTTTTTTTCAAGTGCCAATCCTCTCCTTTGTTGTGTTGTGTCCCTTGCTCATCGGGACCATGCCAGAATGTTAGGTCTCCATTTGATATTTGAAAGGGCCAATACAGAGGAAAGCGCTGGTATAAGTCATTGCCAATCAAGCCTGAGTTTGACTGATATTGAGTCATGCTTAGCAGGTGCAGGAAATGCCTCATGAAAATGTGTGAATATAGTTCTGGCTAACTTTATATATTTTTTCTGCAACATTAAATGGAACTTATTTTCCTAAAGGAATGGCATTTATCTTGCCAAGCAGTGGAATGAATAATATCCTCAAAAAAGACACTAATTATTCCCTAGGGACCTGTGGATCACTTCTGTAAATGATCAATTACACACAGTAATATGTTATTGTTTTATGGCTCATTCCCGTAATCTTGGACATTAATTAAAATCAATATCCCCGAAGCATGTCTCACAGTGGGTTGTTATTTCTGCCTTCTGTAAGGCAATATGTGAAACCATCTGCCTTTTCGCTGGTGGGACATTGTCATCCATTTCCAAAGACTAGTGAAGTGTTTATTCTGCGGCGACACCCTAGAGCCGTTCCGTTTAGTCAAATATTTTTACTCAAGATAACTGCGTTGGAGAGATTGCTTCACACGTCAATCCCTTTAAGACCCGGTCCACTGCTCGGTTTTAAATTCAGCTTATTTCCTCTAGCTATCGTTATGGTTAGCATAATGCATTAGGTGAACACATTATAAGGCAGGATAATTATGCATGTTTAGTTCCTGTTAAATAAATTGTAAAACAGTTGGGACTCTGCTGTCGAAAATAACTTTTGCTATTGTAAGAGCAGCAATCTGCATGGTTTTGGATTTTTATGAAGCTGGTTTGCTGATTGAAGCCAAATCTCATTGGGGATTGGCAGAACTCCCGTATAAATAAACTTTAAATCCATAGCCTGTACTCTAATACTGGCAACAAAAAAATTACAATGCAGGACAAAATGCTTCAAACATTAAAATTGACATTCATTCAGCGCCCACCTTTGATGCCTCCCGACCTGTCGTATCACCTCTAATTGTCCACATCAATGGCAGTACCAACCTACAGATCAAATAGGCAACATTCAAACTACTTATCAAGCACAAAACAAGATCTGAGAGCTTTTTCCTTCTTCTTCATTATCAGTAGAGTTTTTCTCCAAGAAAGAGGGATAGAGAGAGAGAGAAAGGAACCATGGATAATGTAGTCTAATGCAATTTGCCAGAGAGTGGGGTCATCCCAGTGGGACTCCCAGACATGGTGCATTAGGTTTTCTGCGACAGGATATAGCTGCACACCGCTGGGTGAGAAATCTATTAACAATGCTGATTTGTAGCGAGAGAGAGAAAATCTTGGCAGGAAGGAATTCTCAGCTTTCTCCGCCATTGTTCACAGACACAAATTCTTTCTTCCGAATTATCCAAAGGAAGTAAATACCATTCCTTCATTGTCCCTTTGTCTCTTTAATTGGTTGCTGCTCAGCTTCAGTGAAAGCTTATTAAAGAAAAAAAAGGAAAATAAACACAAATTTCTTTTTGATAAATACATCATTGATTTGGCAATTTTTGTAAAAAAAAACTTAAATGATTTTGTTTTCGTCATGCCAAGAGTTTGGATTACTCAAATACAGCAAAACATTTTTTCGGTAGAAATCTTTTTTGAATATCTACTTCCATTCAATAAACTCAGTTTTAAGAAAGTCAAAACCATTTTTGATGAATACAAGGTACGAAATCAAGTCTGTGCTGGCATAAATTTGGTTTTAGAACTGCGTTGTGTAGGTACAAATGGTGCTGCGTAGGCCACCGGTAACACACAGCCGCCGTACCATTTGATACCACAGTTGAAGAGGGCAAAAAGAAAGCAATCTTTTTCTTCTGCAAAAAAAAGAAAAAATTCAAGCATCAATTATCAGTTGAGGAACAATGTGTTCTTAATTTCGATATTGAATGCAACAACTATCATCGCAGTTCCTGGGTGTATAAATATAACTAATTAATCAACTAAACTGTTTATAAAATACTCTGTGGAGTCTAAATGGAACCCTGGTATGTCTTTATTATTGTGGTTAGAGGGAACTTGAAGCTTAACATATTTGGTATGCTAGCTTCACAGCTTCTAGCCTAACTTTTTATCCCAAAGTGATGCAGTTAATAGCATAGTTGTCGGTTTAGTAGATATGTAGCCATCCAACATAAGGCTGTACATAAAGTTTATTTCACAATCTAATCAGATTCTGTTCTCGTCATAATTTGACTCAAATTAATTAATTCTCCTTCCTTGTGTGTGTGCAATTAATGTCTGACTTGATTTTGTTAACATGCTTGAAGAAATATTCAGCGTCGCAAACTGATGTTTTAATTGTCATCGTTGCCAACAAAATTAAATTATGTTGAGTTAGGTGATGTTCCTTTTGACACGTAAACCTATTTATATTATGATACTTTTCATCTCAATATTGTATATTGACATGAGATTGGTCCAGACCATACAAAAATAAAGTAGGGAAATAAAGGCAGAAATAATTGACCAAATATTGAAGAAAGTACTCAAAAGCTGAACCAATAGCGTAAATATGTGCATTGCTACACAAATAAGCAGAACAATTTAACTGCAGACACTGGGGTCATTTCTCATTTCATTAACTCCTTAATGCTTTTCACTCATGTTCTCAGTACAGTTAATTTAGTTATTTGACATGATGTTAGCCAACTCAAATTGGGTTTGTGCTACATAAAGCCTCAGGTGTTATGGTTGCAAGTGTGCTGTCTAAATGTGAGCAGAATAAAAAGTATGGGATAACCTAGTATCAGATGAGACCATTAGGGATGCTAACCAACCTTGCTACGCCGCCTAAATCCTTTCATTATTCAGAATCCTGTTAGGACTTCTCAGAGTAAACCTTGGCCTTTGAAACCCAAGAGAAAGGGTTCTTTACCGATGGGTATACTGGACTGCATCTCAAAACTCTTGACCAGGATGAATGAGGTTATAACAATTCTCACAACTCTCTCTTGGTTGTTATGGTGTTATCTATTGTTTTTGCACTATCATCTCTGGTTATCACGGATAACGTCAGAAGGCACACAACCAAAATTAAACTTTGTGAGGACCGAGTGTGAGCCAACACATATTCTATTTGAAAGTCTGAAATATTTTTGGAGTACTGGCAGGAGGGCTTGCTGATTCCGACACTATCTCTAGCACTTTTGGGACTGAATGTCCTCTGGCTACTCGCCTCATATCTAAGTTGACTAAACTTTATAGAACTCTGGACTACGTTGGCTGAAACAGTGAAAACTAACTTAACCAAATAACCTTGTTGGACTATAAATCAATTCCAGTAGATATGGACCCATCAACAATTAGGCATTCTTTTTCTTCGTCATTATTTCTATTATTTGTTTCAAGAATGTTCTTTTAGTATTCTTTGTATATATATTTTTGAAGTATAATGCACCCACAGAAAGTAGCTAGCAGCCCACCAATCAATGTATCACCTGAACAAGGGCTTGTGGAGGCATTTCATTAACCTTTTCATTGTAACTGTTAACATCACAAAGTTAACATGACGTTAACTTTAAAATATCTGCAAAATAACTTTTTGAATAAGACCAGCTACATCTTCCAGGCACATAGGGAAATTTATGTTGCAATGAAATGTTCGCATATTGGGCTCCAGCCCCACTTATAATAACTAGGCATGCAGGAGGCTCCCTATTCCCCATCCTGCCGGCTTCTTTCTGCAGCATCCAGACACCATTTAACCAAGCAATCACTCTCATAAAGATCCTTATCGTGAATCTCTCCCGCCAAATGATTTGCTCGCTGTCAATTAGTACTCTCATCTGAATGATGGAAGTCGTCAATATTTAATAGCATTACATTGGTCTGAAGGTGAATGTTGATTGATAAAGAACGTTTAATATTTAAGGTTACATGATTCATCACCTCATGCCGACCATGCTAACCTATTCCCCAAATGACTTTCCACTAAAACTGCATATTGTAACAGAATAGAAGAGCATTAAAATATATCAGAAATAAACGTTGGCTGATGTTGGTGATTGTGACAGATCACAGCGATGCCTTGCAAATGTCAATTCTTGCATCTTGCACACTTGGACTTTTTTATGAAAAGAAAAAGCCTAGGAAACACAGGAGGGTGTTCATCATAAATATGGTATACAGAATGTATAAGTGGTCATCCGTGGGGGGGATTCTCAGGAGTCGATGGCAATACCTGTGTTCCCTGCCCATCGGCCATTCTTTGGTCTTCTATGATCAGATTCCCGTGATTGATTATGTGTCAGGTATATCTCATTACACCTTCGTAACAGCCCCGTCCTCGATGCTCTTTGAATCTCCTTTCATTTTGCAGTTCAGCTATTTTAATTACACTACCCGCCTTCCTCACATGAGAGAGAGAGAGGGAGAGAGGGAGAGAGGGAGAGAGGGAGAGGGAGAGGGAGGGAGAGAGAGAGAGAGAGAGAGAGAGAGAGAGAGAGAGAGAGAGAGAGAGAGAGAGAGAGAGAGAGAGAGCAACAAAGCAACCAACAAAGGCTTCTTTTTGTGAGAGACCAACTTTTGTTTATTTGAAAGTGATTATTAAGATGATGAGGATGTGTGACAGAGTGTGATTTTATCACTGTGATGTTTTCATATACGACTACCTGGTGCAACTGAGAGAGGAAACCGAGAGCAAGGGAAATAGAGCATTATCCTGAGTGACAGGGAGAGAGAAAATATAAGGGCGATGGAGGTTATTTTATGACAGTTACATGGAAAATTGGAGTCCAATAACGGCTTGTTATTTTTTATATCACGATCACGGCATGTGCAAAGGGGGCTGTTAAGGCCTTAGTTTATCCTTGTGATGTTATCAGCTATGACTGCATGGCAGAACAATCTATTTCTGGAAGATAAACAATCTCCTATTCCATCTTCAAGCACCGACACAAACACAGGATAAACAGACCGAGTGTCTCTTTGTGTTGAGTCTCCTAATTCAAGCTTGCTACTATCTAGACAGTCTCTATATATAAACAGGAAAAGTTCTGAAATGTTTTTAAGCATAATTTGAATCTATGTGAAATCGCAAACGGCATACCATTTACCTCTCTTCTCTCCATTCATTTCTTTTCCTCTCTGTGTTTATTTCGCTCCGATCATTCCCTCATTTACTCTCACTCCACTTTGTACCTGTCTCTCTCTCCATCTATCTGTGTCTCTCTCCATTCTTTTTTCTCTCTGTCTGTCTCTCCATCTATATGTCTCTCTCTCTCTCTCTCTCTCTCTCTCTCTCTCTCTCTCTCTCTCTCTCGTGCTCGCTCTCGCTCTCGCTCTCTCTCTTTCTCTTTCCCAGGGCGAGTGGCCTCCCGGACTATGAGAGACAGAATACGGGGACGCCCCCCTCGGCGCGAAGGCAGAGCTCCCTGGGCCGCCCGCCAAGCTCGTCCGTGCGCCACGCCGACGACGAAGGCTCTCTGAGGAGGAGGGCGGTCAAGGTGGGGGCGGCCATCTTTTATAACAGCTGCCTCTAAATAGCTAGACTCTCTTGGGACTTGAGTGGAGGTCAATACTTGTCTGTTGGTTGTCGTGACATTCGTTGTCATGCAACATTATTGAATTTAGAGGTGACATATTACACCACCAGGTGTGATTAGCCGTTACAACGCCGCTTCTGACATCAGAAGTGGGCGTGTCCACATACAGTAGATGTGTGCTGGGTAGATCAGGCTACCAGCCTACCTGGTGGACTGTAGCAAACATTGCTCATCTATCCCTCATACGTCTAGGTGGACACCCCCACTTGTGATGTCAGAAGAGGCAGATTTTCAAAAAAATGGCTTGTAACGGTTAATCACACTCACACCTGACGGTATAATATGTCACCTTTAATGTATCAAAGGCGTCTTCCATTTTGCCTCGCATTCTTTGAGGGAGCCCAAGTATACATTTGGTTTAACAATTTGACGGAAATGAAAATAATAGTTGGTTAAAGTCATCTCATTCTCTCCTTACTTTCAGCCCCCTACAGGGTTCAGCCCAAAAGCCCGCAATGGGAGGGACTTCAGTTGCCATGGCAGCTATGGCTCGTTGCCGCGGGAGGCTTGCGACGAGACTCCGCCCAGATCCGAGGGGAGTCCAATCCGCGGCTACACCACGATTGAGGTCACCAACGTATGAGTTCATGGGAGCGGTGGAACGCAACCACCTGCTCATCGCTCATCGAGATTTTAATCAGGAACAATTCCAGCCTCGGCTGCCCAGTCGGACAATAGATGCAGACTTTTCTGGATATGAACTGTTTCCTAGTGGACTGAATGCACTTTTTAAAACACAACTTTTTGAATTAAACTTTTTTTTTGTTATCAGTTTTGTAGCGTCAGAAAATGTTTGATGGCTCATTTTGGCAGGGTGTTTTGGCTTTTAGGAGCATTGATTTCCTGGCTTCAGGCCTATGTCGAGCTAGAGAATGACTTATTTTTGTATTTTACGTGTAAATGTTTCCTTGCTGAATGGGAAGTGGCTGGGCAATGTGTTTTTGTGGAGTGACTCTTCTTTATTAGCATAAACTGCCACATCATTGTTTACAATGAAATCTGTACAGGACACTGACATTGCTCGCTGACTAACCAGTAAAAAAAGACTTGAGAAAATAGATTTTATAACATTTGCTTTGCTAGTACTTTTTCAGTAACTGACGTCTGTAATGCCTTGTGAATAAAGAAAACACTGAACAAAACAAATGAAAAGAAAAGAAACTGTGAATTTTACAAGATGATCAAGTTGCCCGGTAGTTTTGTTTTTAATGTTTTGACAGTGGTGTCCAAACAATTACTCGATTATTTCTTCTGAATCTTCTACCATTTTCTAATTGTAAACATAAAAAATATCATCAGAACATAATCATAATGCCAGCCATCTGAAAACAGACACATTAAACATAAAAATATTTGTATAGCTATAAGATATATCAAGACAATAACAACTAGCCCTTCCTTTTACCTGTAAGGAAATAAAGGTTATCAGATAACGGTGCACTGTTTCACATTTTATCCACTGTGTGTGTGTGTGTGTGTGTGTGTGTGTGTGTGTGTGTGTGTGTGTGTGTGTGTGTGTGTGTGTGTGTGTGTGTGTGTGTGTGTGTGTGTGTGTGTGTGTCAGGGCCGTATTAGCCTCGCTTTCTGCAGGACGAGGTCAGTCGGCTGGTGACAATTGAGAGCTCATGTAGTCATCTCGCGGCGTCCCCGTGGGGTTATTTTCTGCGAGGATTGTGTGGTCCAACAGAATATACCACACCCATGCCAGCCCAACCCTGTAATCCTCCCAGTGCCCTTGTTATTGTGTGCTCATAAGTGGTGTTATCCCCAGATGCTGGAGTGTTAAGAGTGCTCCGGGGGGGGCGGCTGGCCGTGCAGAGTCTTACTCATCCCTTTTGTGGCACGGGCTTTGAATAGGACTACCAACTTGACACCGTGTTATTTGAACTCAAGCATGTCCCCTACTTACTTACTAAAGAGTGTCTGAGTGGACTTTCTGGAAGCAACAGTTTGCTAATTCCTATTATTTGTCTCCAATAAAATGCTATATATTTAGACTCTGACTTGAGTCTACTGTCCCCTTGGTGCAGGTGCCATCTGGATACAACCACTCCACCACAGAAGAACGGTGGCATAATTGTGTCATTTGTTCTCATTGTTATCACCCCCAATGTTAGCACAGACTAGGTAGCTGTGTGCAGCAGACATACGTTTAGCTTTCATGCTGCTGATGTGCCATCATTGTCCATATTCTGGCTCGCTGACGATGTCCGCAACAAGGTGGGGGGGACAGGCATAGAATTACGATGGCCTTGTCCATGTCAAGGCAAACTTGCTCTGACACTAATGTCCCTTTCACAGCTCACTTGCGTCACGGCGCTCGCCACAGTGTCCGTCATAGCCCCGCAGCCGCATCACAGCCTTTGAGTCCCGCGTGCACTACGGTGCATGCTTGCAGTCGTGCTTGCAGTTGTATTGGCAGTCGTACCCTGGGTCAGGCCAGGTCAGGTCAATCGGGGACTTTGAAGATTGCTTTATCTCTTGCTTACTTCTCATATGATGCGTCACTTAAGGAAATTCCGCCGGACCCTTTTTCTTGCCATTGAATTCCTGTTGCTAATGACGATTTAAATGTGACTATGGAGGAAATGCATAAATATTTGGGCACATGGTGTGAACTGCAATATGTCAAGCTCTAGTTCGATCTGTTATCGGTTATGGAAAAGCACCCAACCGATCACGACAGTGTTATTTGTGGAAATCTTTGTCACGTAGGATGCCGGACTCTGCTCGTGCCGTCACCGGCGAGGTTCGGAGCGGGGCAAGCAAAGTGCAAAAAGATGCTTGGAGGTCTTTCATGTCCAGATGCTTTGAATAAACAGTGGAGATGAAGTAGTGTTATTCTCAAGCTCTCGATGTCCTGATTTTTTGACTGGTGCGTCATTGTCTGGCAAAAGACGGCAGCCACTCAATAATATTAGCAGGGTGCAAAAGAGAGATCGAGTACGACTCCTTGTGACCTTTGGAAAGGGGAAGGCTTCTGTGCAGAGGGTTAGGGTTGGGATAGCAGGCATCCAAAACATAAAAAAAACAATAATAATCCCAATTGAATCTTAATAGCTTTAGTATGCATAACCTGAGGCAGATCAAATCTCTACATTTTATTTCTTTCCAATTTTCTAACGAAATACCGGAATATACCTGGCTGCACATTAGTATGCACTGTTGGTTTGAAGGATGTTTGATGAGGTGGAAAAACGAGATCAACCAGATCACTCGAATGAAAAGCTATCATAGAATCCAGATGACCCAAGAGTAAATCACCTAATAGAACGGGAATTTCCAGCAGACACCAAGCAGTCGTCCAGGAGGACAAAAGCAGCCTAACCAGAGCAGAAAGGGACAGCTCGGACCTAGTTGACTCTCTTATTGAAGAAATGCTTAGACTTTGTTCTAGATAGGTATGCTCTCATTTGCATGGGAGATGGTAAAGTGCTCTCCTCACTCGTGTGGAAACTATCCCGCGCGTTTAGCACCCCTTCTTCTGCTCATAAGTGAATAGCAATGGATCCAACGGGCAAGGCATGAAAGTCTGGAAGGAGAACATTGGAGGAAGGGAAGGCCTCCCAGGGACCGCCAGGAGCTAGCTCCTGACTCACTTACCGTGGCGCTCTTGCAGGGCCGTGCTCGGGGCAATGCATGTGTGCACACACAGTCCTTGGCAGGCGGCCCGAGTCCACGTGGCACAGCCAGATCCTACTACACTATGCTTCACATT
>OOFH01112266.1:0-12680 GCA_900323355.1 Merlangius merlangus
ACACAAGCAGGTTAGCTGTTGAATGTATATTTCATTTGGCCATATTTGGTCATTCTGGTACCAGAAGCAGGCCTATGCCTATGCAGGTACCAGGAGGATGAGGCAAAATGCACAGGAGATAAAAAAAAAACAATAGAAAAAGAAGAATGCAGGATGATGGGAGCCTGGAGGGAGCAGAGGAAGGGATAGTTCAGGTGTTGTGTTCGGGTGGTGTTTACGGCTGCATGTCCTCAGGTCTGTGTTTAGCTGGAAGCCCGGGCGACAGCGGCATTCGTATCCGGCCGCCAGATCAGCACAGATATGTGCACAGCCGTGGTCGGTCACAGCACAGAACGTGGCTATGGTGGGAAGAACAAATAATACGATGTGATACAGCCTCGTTGGAATATGGCAGTCTCTCTATCAAAGCCGTGGCCTGTTATGAATGCATCCCATATCCATGGGCTACTGTAGACTTAGTTAACATCTGATTGGAAACCCATATCTCACTCCTAACTCCAAAAGTGCAATGACTTTAGAAGAAGAAGAAATAACCGTCACCTGTGCACGTCTTTCTGTCTGCGTTCAGTGTGTAGCCCAACCTGCACTTGCATCTGTAGGAGGCCGGGGAGCTCACACAGATGTGCTGGCACTGGTGATCCGTCACCTCACACATGTCTGAGCCTAATGCACGTGTTCGAGCACAGACATACACACACATACACACACAAATACACACAGTGGCACATACACAAGCTCAGATCATCAAACGCATGCATAAATGCACTTGTAAATGGGGGAATACTTCAAAAAAGGGGGAGAGGGATGAAGACGACGTACAGAGGCAGAGAGATAGACGCTGGAGACAGAGGGGCTGGAAAAAAGTTTGGTTTGGAGAAACAAAGTACGGGAGCAGGAAGAGTCACAAACTGATGTATCTGTTTGTTTGTGACTGTTTCTGTTCCCAAGGGCTGGGTGCTTCTTACCTGCATCTCTACTTTATTTACATTGCTTACATGTTTTATTTGGACAAAAGCTAGAAAAGATGCTCAGTGGAGAATGCTAAAATATAAAAAAATAAGTATCAGTACAGGCTGTCTATCTTTGAAGTAACAAATGTGTAAAAATTCCACTGCTGGGTTTTAATCTTCCCCTTGACATTCTCCCTCTTCTCTTTGCTATGTTTCCATACATGCACCAGAGCGCACTCTGTCACTCTATTGGTCAACTTCAAGAAACACGTTGTAGGAATTGTCAATCTAGGCAGGAAAAATACAAAAACTTCTGACCTGCTAGAGTATCATTGGCGCATCCCAGATGCCACAGCACAAGCTGTTGACCATGTCACACTACACTTTGTCCGACCTCTCGACATTAATAAACGCCTTTGACGCTCAAAGATCTGCCAGTCTGCCATGAATAATGGCGTCAAAATCTGTGTGAATTTGTGTAGCCTGATGCCGGAATAAGCGAGAGTGAGAGAGAGAGAATGCTGGAGAGTTGAACAGACGGGCCGAGAGCAAATGTGAGTGGAAGCGTAGGGGCGTCATCTCATTTTGATATTGACACACACTGTTCTAGGATGCTCACTGGCACGTCGGTGTGAAAGGACACTCACCTCCGCACAGCTTGGACTGGAACACAGCGTTCAAGGTCTGTATCCGGCTAAAGTTAGCCACCAGGTACACGTGCTCAGAGTGCGGCTGGCTCCCGATGGCCTGCAGCGTCTTCATGTCCACGCGGCCCACGCCGATGGCGAAGATCTGAACGCCTGCCCGCCTGGCCTCGGCCGCCACCGCCTCCACGGTGTCCTGGGGCCGGCCGTCTGTCACCACCATGGCGATGCGGGGGATGAGTAGGGTGGCTGGCCGTGCCCCCTGCTCCTCGGTGAACACGGTGTCCATGGTGTACTGCAGGGCCAGTCCCGTCATGGTGCCCGAGGCCAGGTGCTGCATGGCCTGCACCGCCCGCTCCACCTCGGCCCGGGAGGCGTGGGCGTTGAGGGGAAACTCGCTCTGCACCACACTGCCGTACTGCAGCAGGGCCACGCGCGTGGCGTCGGGCCCCACCTCCAGGAACTGCAGCAGGTCCAGGATGAAGGCCTTCACCTTCTCGTAGTCCCGGGGCCGGATGCTGCGGGAGCTGTCGATGACGAAGGCGAAGTCCAGGGGGACGCCCCTGCAGGGGGTCTCTGTGGTAAATCATGGGGTAGCAGGGGGGGATTGGAGATCATCTGACCCACTGATGTGCAGCTGGCAGCACAAACATGTGTCACAAGCTCACACATGGCGCAATTTAAAATAGTTTAGCTCGCTGACGACATAAACACTGAAAAACTGTGCAGCGCTATCATTTCAGCTCATGGGTGAAACTACAGTATTGGCAGAAAGACACAGACATGCACACAAACACACACGCATACACACACGCGCACACACACACACACAGAAACACACACCCAGCCACATTTGATGACCCACCTGCACCTGAGTTGTTTGGAATGGAGGTCACACACACATGCACACACATACACACGCGCAAACATGAGCATGTAGACACACGCACACACAGGCACGCACTTGCATACACAAACACACATCCCCATACTAAACCCAACCACATTTGATGACCCACCTGCTGAGTTGTTAGTAGCGGAGGTCAGGTTCTGTGCACCGGCTAAAATGGCTCTGGGGAGCCGTCTGTCCAGCAGAGCTGCTTCACAGCAGCACAGCAGACACAACACTCCCAGGACCTGGGAGCTCATCCTGACCGCAGGCAGCTGGGGCTACACAGTCACCATAAAAAGGAGATGCTGGATCATCACACTCAGGGGCCCAGCGGGACACCCCCAGGGGCCTAGCGGGACACCCAGGGGCCCAGCAGGACACACCCAGGGGCCCAGCAGGACACACCCAGGGGCCCAGCGGGACACCCAGGGGCCCAGCAGGACACACCCAGGGGCCCAGCGGGACACACCCAGGGGCCCAGCAGGACACACCCAGGGGCCCAGCGGGACACACCCAGGGGCCCAGCGGGACACCCCCCGTGGCCCTCACACCCGAGAACACCAAAGGCCAACTTCTCAAAATAAATGTATTTTCTCTGAATTAACCGTACTATTAGGCCTCCTAGTAGTAGTTGTAGTAGCATTAATAGTGTAGTAGTAGTAATAGTAGATGACCTTGTAGTAGGACGTATTATGGTAGTTATTATGGTAGTAGTAGTAATAGTAGTAGTAGTAGTAGTAGTAGTAGTAGTAGTAGTAATAGTACAGTAGTAGTAGTAATAATAGTAGTAGCAGTAGATTTGGTGGTTTGGAAGGGTAAGGTAGTTGTAGTAGATCTACTAGTTCCTGTTTGGAGGCTGGGTCTTCAGTGGAGCACTCACTCTTGAGAGGATACATGAGGCTACAGGAGACACAGGAAACACTTTGACCTCTTGTCAGTTTGATCAACCCCCCGAAAGTCTTTCCCATTCCTACTGTAGCCTCATTGCAAAGGAGGAGCATGGGCCCTACGGTCAGAGCTACTGTGCCGTGTTCGTTCTCTTTAAATCAGCCTGGTGGTGGCTGTCTAACTGCATGGGTGATTTAGTTCAGACTGAATAAGCCTGGCGCAGGCGGTTTCCCCAGTGAGGTCCCTGAGAGCGATGTGTTAGCTGTCACAGCCACCCTGGAAGAGTCAGAGCCCTGCCACCGAAGGTTGGTGGGCCAAAGAGACTCTAATCCCAGGGGATGTCTCATGTTTAGGAATTGGATTTAGAAATGGGAACTGGGAAGAACATGGCAGTATGGGGACTCTCATTTACAGAGGTCTCGTCAGGAGCAGACAGACTGCTGGGCAGAGCATGCGATCAATGTGTCAGAGACAGACAGAGGAGAGACCTTCTCGGGACAGTGGCTGACCTGAGACATTGGCCAAACTCGCAAGGTGCTTTCCAGTTTGTCTGCTCCTGTGCGTGTTTGTGCTGTCGATGTCTCCATCGACATGATGCAAATTGGCTTTATTATATTAGAATATGATCAAATAAAAAACGGATCATTCTTGTATGAAAAAATTGTCAAAATTGCCATCCAAATTACGTCATAAGAAATCCTAATGCTCTTAATCTCATCTGGGTTTTTTTCATATGATTTGTCTAACTTGACAGGTGTTCAAATGTGTATAATGTTTAAAGACATTCTGATTACAGATCTTTGTAGCATGTGTGAACCTCAAGTTGCGAATTAAATTAAAATGTTTAATGCAGTGGCTAAAAAAACTAGTAGTTAAAAAACTGAATATAAAAATATCTAAAAAGTGGTAGCCTATCCTTCTCATTATTATAATTTTAATTGTTTTTGTTCATGTGTGATAGTGCATATATTGTATAGTTTATGAACTTGCTGGAGTTGTTTACCATAAAATTTCAAACGTGAACCTTCCACTTTTTAAAATGAATGTGTAAAACTGCTGTTTTACACATTCATCTGTGATGGCTTTTCATTATGCATGTGGAACCTTGCGCAACGACAAAATGCAGGTGTGTGTTGTTTATCCACAGTGCAATCTGTTAAACGCAACCTTTTCTTTCTAATTTCCATAGAATGCTTTTCTTATCAATTATTTGGAGATAAACTATTGATTTATGCACACATTAAAATCATCATAACCTGCAGTGCAAATTATCAGAAAGTAAATAACTTACCTTTTATCAGAAAGAGGATTTTCCAATGTTAAGCAATTAAACACACTGATAAACAAAGTCCAGCAACGGTATTTCTAATCAGCAGAGGTCTGGATCTGTTGAGAAATAACTTTTTGTATGGCTGGCTTAGACACGGGAGTATAGGTCTGTCACTCTTCCTCCTCCTCCTCCTACTTCCTGAGACTCCTTTGCAGCGGTCTGCCTCCCACCGGTGCCTCCAGACGTCTTCTCTCTCTTCACCAGCCCCCGGTCTCCCACCACCTCCCAGCCAGAGGCATGCCTCCTGTTCTCCTCACGAGACATCGCCAACGACCGGACGCCAAGTTTTACAACGGAAGGCTACTTATAAAACGTCAAGATGTCTAAGGTTGAAGTGGCGGGCGATTGAATGAAGATTGTCATTAAGGTATTTTATCAAGACCTTATGACCTGGATGTCTCTGGTCGGTGAACTGAATTAGTGAGAGAAGATCTTCATTACCCTGTTTTCCTTATTCTGCATCTATGTTGTCTATTTTTACATATTATGCCTTCCAAGCAGCTGGAATTTCACATTTGGGGGACATCACTGAGAAAGTTTAAAGGGACGTTTATGGAAAAAAATAGTCAGCAGTCTTGGTGACTGCAGTCAACCTGAAAGCACCTGGCCACCACAGGGCGTGGGAGTTTATACACAGAAGCCTGTTTCTGGATCCTGACCCACTACTTTCCATGAACGGTAGTACTGTGGCAATGATGTCTTGGACTGGCCCACACTTGCCAGGTCTCAAACATGTTCCTGAAGACAGATGAGAATTTTTGCATAGAGCCAGGCACTATCTAAAGTACATCAAGGAAGGAATAACAAACTGTGGATCGAATTGGATTTTAATAGACAAATATCACATCTTAGTATTTTTTTCGTAATAGATTTTACCCTGAATACGACCACGTTATACATTTCCTGTCTCGGGGAGGAGCCTGCCAAGAGCCTGCATCTGGTAGAACGGACTTCTACAAAAGCCAACTGGAAAAACACACGCAGGCCCACATACATCAAGGCCTTTCAGGGGAGGAAACACTGATCTAGGTTCAGCCTGCCACCTCATCATACCGATTTATCCGGCTACCTGGTGGTCCCTAGTCAGTGCTACTTCTGTGCAGGCTGCAGAATAGCACACCCCACTAGGCAGTAGAAACACAACACAAGCGCATACATCTCAAACTCAAGGAAGTCTTCAGCCGTTAAACAATCAATTCCAACACAAAAGAGTAGGGCAGAATGTACGTTATACTGTACAGTTAATGTTTTTATGTGCGTGTGCTGCTCTTTGATCATATTAGATTACAGGCAGGTTGAAGTCTTTGGAATGGTTGTAGTTACTGTGACACACCACACATGATTCCACGGAGCGCACCCCGTGACAGAGGAGGTTAAGGATAAAGGCAATCTAACCCTGATCACTAGAAGACACTAATTAGCTACCGGGAAACACTTAAAGACCCTTCTCTACTCACTAGAAACAACAGGGCCTTCTTTTCATATTTGTGGCATATTTGATCATCAGGAATGACAAGAAAATGCTATTACACCTAAACTGCTGTTTAGATAGAAATATAAATATATCCTCTTTCTTTTCTATATGTTTATCTATGTATACTCCCTCCTAACACTTGTAAGTGCTTCCATTTTTCATTAGGTCGCCCAGTGTCAAATGCATACAATGCATATCATTTCCTGGATATTCCCCATTCAAAATAGAAATTAGTGCCAATGAATAAAATGGTTAAGTAGTCGTACACAGGTTCTTGGGAGGGACACACAACACATGTACAAAGTTACACGTTATTCCAAACACCGATCAGTAGTTCAAAGCTGGCATTGAATACCAGTTGTGAATGAAAGTGTAAAATGAGTTTTCTTATGAATGCATGAAGGTTGTGTGTCTGTGTGTCTGTGTGTCTGCGTCTGTGTCTGTGTGTGTCTACATCTTATATAGGGTAGTGTTGAGGCAGTGTGGTGCGTTTGAAAATAAATAAGAATAAATAACAACAAGAATAGCTCAATAGCATGTCTTAAGGACAAAGTGGATATTATGGGGTTTCGTAGACGGTGTCATGGTGACAGTGTTGAGGCCTGGTCTTCAGGCTGTTGTGTAGGATAGAGGGCGCTGTTTGGGGGGTACCCTGACACTGTCGTCGTATGGGGGGAGCAGCACCTGGGGGGAGAGATCGAAAGTGTTAGTTTGTTATGATATATTATATCATGTTATATTAAGTTATCAGGATGGTGTACAGTTCCTGCCATGGGACACTATTATTGTTTGCCTTTAAAATTCTATTTACAATTTTCCAATTGCTTAAAAAGTTTTAATTTCTAATAATCCCCCCATAAAACCCCCCAGAGGAAAAAGTGTGACACTTGTTAACATGCTACATTTGAAGAGGCAATGTGATTGGACAGTGATTATGTAACTTGTTTGATGGGATGATGTCACAGCCATTGGAGAGCATGCCAGGAATATTGATCTCTGTGATGATTAATAAATAAAAGAACTGATGGCAGTTCCCCTCTATAACATTACCATAATATAAAGGAGTTTCGACAGACATAGCTCACTAAATTGTATCTAACACTGTCATCAACACATTAACATTAAATATCTTTATAGAAAGAGACATTTTGAACCTATAATAATAACCTAATAGATAAAAAAGGTAACATAGAAACATTCACACATGTAAAGAATTAACACAATGATAAAATATTCAATATTACAGTGTTCAATGCACTGAAACCTTTAGCCCTGTGAAGCATAGAGGTGTTCAACCTCAGTCCATTTCACCTGCATGCCACTAACCTGATGCATAAAAACTGTCAAACTCATGACACTAAAGTAGATCCTCCAAATAACGGAAGGGAATAAGCAATGATGTGTGACAAAAATCGAAATATCAGCAGCCTTTAGTATACAGCATTTCTGAAACCGTTTCATGGTGACGCCATCGATTTAGCTCCCTGTTCTTTTTTACAAGCTCTAGTGTTTAAGTCATTAACTCAAGCTTCCATGGAAGTCGCACACCGTTTCGTAAACGAAGAACCACGCACACACACATGCACACACACACACACACAGGCACACACAGGCTCCTGTAAGAAGCTGCCAAGGGGAGTATTTTGTCTCTCATGGTGGGGAATGTTGCCCTCTCTGGGCTCACAGAGCGGGTCTCGGATTTAAAGCCTCAAAACAACAAATTGTATTAACCTTATGACATTCTGTTTTTTGGATTGCAACACTGTATTGTATTTCCATGTTCCAGAGGAACAACACTGTGGGATTTCTGTATTGTATTTTGTTTTATTTCTTCTCCACGTCTACCAGACTTGGGGTAACAATGTATGCACTTGTGCGTACACGTGTGCGTGTGCCTGCATGTATTGCTGTGGCCATGGAAGCAGCCAGGTTTTGGGCAGCAGGGAACCAGCAGGGGTAGCCATAGAAGACTCAGTAGCAGGGGTTCACCTACTGCTTAACTACCATGGTTATAACAGCATTTAGCAGTTAATACATGCATGGTGATAACCAAATATGGTTGGTATATTCATGGTTATAATTACCACTTATATGATGACCATTGTGATAATGCACTGGCAAGCATTAAACCTCATTTGTGAGCCAAATCCATTGAACATGTCCCGGTTCCCTCCATTAGCCCTTTGATTTTATTCAAATAGATTGGAACAATTCCCGCACAGTAACCACAAAACATTTGTTTGTTCAGCTGCTCTTTCAGCTCGAAGAAAGTGCCAGCTATCTAGTCAGCTCATTTGCAAACAAAATGAGGTTTTTTTAAGAAGAAAAGGCAAATTATTTGGTTTTAGTATTGTGACATTCAAGAACGTGGCAGACATTTAAATGACAGCTCAAGTAAGCTAAACCTGTTCTACCCCTCATGATGTCATGCCATTGTGGCTGTGCAGGCATTGGTGCAAAAGCGATGGATCTTCATAGTGGTGGACACTTAGACCACATGCTACATGGATCAACATATTGGTTGAGAGACAGATCACATGCTTCACGGATCACCATAAGGGTTAAGAGTTAGATGACATGCTACATGGATCTCCAGAGTGATGGGTGTATAGATTACATGCAGGAAGTCTTACCGTGGTGTCATTAGTGGTCACGTAGAGCAGCACTTCGGAACTTCCTCTTCCGCACACATACCTGTAGCAATTCCACACGCATGCTATCAGGTAGGCCTACAATTGAAGGGGCAGAGAATGAGCAAAACTGATTAAATGCACGGATTGGTATAGCATGATGAATGACGATCAACGGCTTGATATGCAATTGTGTCACTTTCTGTCGAGCCCCTGGCCAATGTTACAGTGAAAGTAACATTGGACAGTAACATTGGAACCTGTATGAATGTAAAATTCAATTATTACCAATACTTTCATGATATCTATGTAGACCTCCCCTTTGTCCTATTTGCTGATAAAGCGCAGGTTGCAGGTGCTGATGGTGGCTGAACGGTTTGGCCTAAATCACCTACCGGAGTTCACCATCTGCTACAGCCATCAACTTACATTAAACTGAGCTCTGAGGCCCTCCATTAATCCATGCAATCACCTCAGTTCCTCAACACCAAAGTTCATTTAATTAGCCTCCTAAGGAATGCCACTGGATTTTGTCAGGCAGTCCCATGTCCCACATATGTGGATGTGTGACAGCAATGCCTAAATCCGTCAGACAAATCCGAGACAATTGGAGAAGACACTTCAGTAACATGATCTCAAAGGCAAAGAAAAAGGCAATGCAAAGAATTGGTAGAATTGCAATTGAAACACTTTTTGTTCCTCGAATCTACATCCTTCCCTCGGTCCATATGATGTCATCATTCAACAGACCTGGCCAAGGAACATTTCCCAGTACCCAGTGACAGATCATCAAGATAGATTTGCAGCTTTAAAGCCATTTGGTACTGTTGCATGAGGAATTTCCCAAAGGAGGAAGTTATTGAGATACAGCAATTGCAAAACAGCTTTGATATATTATCAAAAAATATATTTTCAAAGAGCGACCATAAAACAAAAAGTAATGATGTTTTCGACAAAACAGAAAACATTTTGTCTCTGTTGTTCTCTTCAATCTTTTCAAGGATTCATTGCTCTTCCAAAGCCCTGCACTTCAGAAAAGTTACATCTGGACAAAACATTACATCAACTCATATAGCAGTCACACGTCTAACATATTGAGGCCAAGGCGTAGCATACAGGGACCAGAAAACCATTGTAAAATCAATTTGAATGAAGCAAACTGCCATGTAGCGATAGCCTACCTTGAACGCTAGAATGCAGCTGATGAAGAGCAAGACAATGAGAACCAGGCAGAAACTGCTCAGGGCAGCCACCTCCTCTTTGTAGGGGAAGTTTTCCGGCTAGGTAGGGGTAAAGTCAAACAGTGGTGAACGAGATGCAGAAAGTTCATTGAAAACCTAATGACAAGATGGGTAGGTTAGTATAGATTTGTTTAGTGAAAAATAAAATGTTGCCATTTTATAGTAGCTTGCTGTGAAATGTGTTTGGGTATGTTTGATGGAAAGTGTTGGCAGGGGATCTTACCAGTTGTTGGAGGTAATCCTGGATGGTGTTTGGATAGACCACGATGCTCACAGCCACCAGGGAGTTGAGTGCAAAGTCAAATATTTGATAGCAGAAGAAGGGGATGATCCAGGCGGCATGTAACTAAAACAAGAAACCATAGATGTGTGATACGTTTCAGATGAAGGAATACTCAGTTATCATAATAATAATAATAATAACACTAAATTCCGGGGACCTGCTAAAATAAGAAACCATAGATGTGTAACGCGTTAAAAAAGAAGGAATACTAAATAATCATAGTTATAATTAAATACTGGGGACCACACTAAAATAAGAAACTATAGATTTGTAACACAACGTTACAGATGAAGGGGTACTAAATTAACTTTATAATAATCAAGCTTAATACCTTAATACCCACTCAAATGAGATACCATAGTTGTGCATTACAAAGTTGGAGATGAAGGACTACTACTACTTATAATAATAATAATAATAATAATAATAATAATAATAATAATAATAATAATAATAATAATAATAATAATAATAATAATAATACAGAATACCGGAGACTAAAAGCAAATTAACCAGCTACTTTGTTATTGTACTGCAAGGCTTTTTAAAAACCTGACATTACAAATCTAAAGTACTGGTTTGCTCATTGGAAAGCAGCCCATACAATATGTTCCAATATACCACAACTGTCTTAATAGCAAGAACATTACCAGTTGTATGTGAAAACTATCTATGGATACAATTCATCTATAACATAATATTGCACTCCAAATTACCGTTTGAAAGACCTTGGATTTTGATCTGCTTGAGTCCAGTCACAATTGAGTACAGTACACAGAGCAATGAATGAATGAATGATGACCTAATGAATGAAAGGCCAGCTTACCTTATATGCACCATAGGTAGCCATCCCACAGATTAATATCATCAGCAGGGAGATTGCTGAAGCAATGCACATATCTAGAAGAGGATGAGAGTAAAATTCAGTTTGGTGTTGTTTTCACAACTCAAGCTAAATAAAATGATCTACAAGCCAGAACTATAAAGGCTTTTAAACTGTAACCAGGGAACCAACATAACCCATTTCATGTCAAACAAATGACGTGATGAATCCTAACCTATTTGGGTTTTTACAAAAATGTACAGTTCCCTGCTAGATATGTTCATTCAGGGGGATCAGTCAGTTATAACACAGCTGCAGTTTCTACCTATTGAAGGGAGCGTGATGGTTCAAACCCCCCAGATCATGCATCGTGTATTCCTGGAACACGTCCGGTGCCACAGCAGAAGGCAGCTTTAGATATTAAAGCTTGAACCCGGGCCTAATGCAGGGTTGGTAGCAGCTGGCAGGCCAGACTTACACACAGAACAAGGATAATAACAAGCTCAATAGAACTGGGACAACACGGTCTGGCCGCCGAACTGGGCCGGGCCTGCCGACAGAACACGCTGTGATGCACCCCCGTACTCAATGTCCAGCCCCGGAGCGTGCTTGTTCAACACCGTCTTGGATCAAACAGGCAGTCTATATTATTTTGTGTTTGCCTTTTATTTAAATTGAAAAGGGAATAGTATCCCTGAAGTGTCCACAGTTGACAGATATGTCTATATGTTAGATGGTTATCAACCATTAACTCTCCTCAGTCAACTTCCTCATTGATCAACCTGTTGAACCTATTCTGCTGGATGGGGAACATCACAAACACAATCTCCTAAAGGCCAATATACTACTGTTGTTTCTTTAATTAATATTAAGAGACTAGAATTATGGTGTCTGCTAAATGTCACCATAGTATGACACAGACTTATAAAGGCCTTAAATGGAACTCAAAAGGTTACGGCTAACCTAATAACAACACTAAAATAGACAGCTTTAAACCCACCCTCCTAGTACGGCCATTGTGGTGGAAAAAAGAATTCCAACATAATAATAATCCTATGATAATAATAGTAAAAATAATATTAATACCAAATTAAATAACATTCTTTACTCAATAGTTGAATTAATTGAATTGAATATGCATTTGTATAAACTATCGTTCTCCCGAGTAACTCGCTCCCTCTCTCCAAGTGGAAGATGTTATGAAACGATATTTCACTGAATGATTGGTAAAGGCTTCCATGATCATGCTCCATTAAACGGCCCCAAGATGCTCTGCCACCATGAAGTCTTACAGGTACAAGAGCATTTCCACCAGACATGCATCCGCTCCCTCTCTGTCAGGCTCAACTTACTGGCATCATCCATGACGTCCAGGTCATTAGCCAGCTCAGCGCTGGTCAGGTGGTACTGGTCGGGATCGCTGAGCGCCGTAAAGAGGATGATCAACACCACGGCGTTGATGAGCTTAACGCCAGGAGACATATGGACAGTTAAAGGCAGGCATTATTGCCAAACAGATGGAGCC
>OOFH01112267.1:6246-19647 GCA_900323355.1 Merlangius merlangus
CATGTAGCGGTCCTGGCGCTCATTACTCGCAGTTTTATCTGGTAAAGCGAATGACTAGAGGCCTTGGGGCCGAAACGATCTCAACCTATTCTCAAACTCTATCTCCCTCCTATTGCCATGGTGTCTCCCCCTATTAGGTGGTTGCTGTTCTCCCTCACGGCTAGCTGGCTCAAAATTGTACGGAAGTGGTCCGAAACTGTTATCCATTGTTATGTTGCCTATGTAGTCTATGAGGATTAGAACGTCCGTCTACCAATTCCTACGTCACGCTTGAAAACGAGCGTTTGAGATGCGGAAGTAAAATTGTATCACAAAAACGGCTCAAGATGCCACTTGTAGTGTAGATTTATTGATAAAAACTAAAAAATCGTGTATTCGAATTTTTTTCCTATATGATTCTTCACTGTAGTATCTAACTTCCAATGCGCACTTTAAAAATATAGATTCACACGGTGTGTCTTTTTACAATTTATTTCTTACCAGCATTCGTAGTGTTGATCAGCAGAGAAATAGTCCGCTAAAGACGTTGACGTCGCTTAGCAACCGAGGACGCTATTGTAAAGGCCCATGCAAGTCAACGGAGCATTCAACAGCATTGAGAAGAGCCGTGTACTAAATAACGATAGTCGCATTCATTATTTGATGTTCTACGTGACTCAGACTATTCGTCGATCGCTGCCCATCCCTAACTACTTTACAACCTCGTTGATGACCATCATTTAGAAAGACATGTAGGCCTACTTTTAATTCAGCCTTGTGTGAAATCGAAGTGTTACACTTTTCCTGCTGTCAGCTCCCAGACCGTAGTGGAGGAGCACAGGAGAGACGTTCCCTCCAGGGCCGATGTTCTCTCGGGGGTTTGACCGGCAGTGGATCTGCTTATAGGTCGGAATGAAGTGGCCGCCGATTATTGACAGGCTGGGTACTTTATTCGTAGTTCCACTAACTTAACAATACACGTCTTTTGCAAAGACACAACCAGACTTGTTCATTCACTAAACTGACACGCGCAACCGCTCGCTCTCCTCGCTCGTCCACTCACTCGCTGAAATCACACGCACGCACGCACGCACACACGCACACACACACTGCCACTCTCGCACACACACATTCGCTACTCTCGTAACAGAAGCACAGTTTGTACTGGATGCATGTTGACAATGATACACTTCTTATAGGAGGTAACTACATTTGCACGAGACCGGCTTCGTCTTCGCCACCTTTTTAAATAAATTGCCGTCTCTCGTTTTCCGACTGCGACAACATGACTATCGTCTCCTTTATACTTCCGGGTCACGGCCCCCGGGAAAAATGTCGAGCATGCGCAGAACGCATAGTCCGATTCCATGCGGTCCGACCCGGTACATGCACACTTAATTCGACTAACAATCGAATAATCTATGTGTCTTAATTCGACCATGAGTAACTCGATTCGATTATAGTTTGACTAAGGTGTTTACATGCATCTTAATAATCCAATCATAGTTGGACTAACCCAATAATTCGATTTTCTTGAGGGTCATGTAAACGCACTGATTGAAGAAGGGAGAGCCTGGTTTTGCCAAACAATCCAGACCAGTGAAACAATGATGTACTTCTGCAAGCCGTCTTGTTTCTCCAGCCTGTTAGATTTCATCCATAGAAAATACTTATAAGAAAGAATGTTGGTGCAGGGTTGAGAATTGCCAAATTGTCAGACCCCAAACGGTAATATTTGTAATGCGTATCTTTTCTGTTATAACTGTCTTACTATTCCTTGAAAAATATTTTGGTTTTATGTTACAGTTCCATGACGTACACATGGTGTAAATTAGTGGTCCTAAGGGAAAACGCAAAACATACAATTTGTTTGCTGCTATAGTAGTTGACTGGAGTTTGATACATTGCAAAATCAATACCTTGATCCAAAGTGGTCACATGATGATTTAAAGCTATTCATCCTTGATTTCCGCCTGAACCGTTTCACTGTTGGCTTGCATGCGTTTGCATCCAAACATAATGACCAGCCACACATCAGAACATTGGCATTGGACACACAAACATCGCTGCTGAGGAGAAAAAGAAAAGACTGTTGACTGGTGACAGCATAAAAACAAGCCGACGACAAATTAATCCATCCTCACTAACGACCGCAATTACTGTCATTGTGTCCGTCTTGAAATCCCAGCAATCTCCCATGCCGGTACCGCCAGTTTGGCTCCAACTTGTTATTATGGTTTTCAATGGCCACACTCGATGCGCTTCGCTGATTGTATTACTATGTACTTGATAAATGACAGAGATCCGTAATGCGTTGTTGAAATGCTTTGTTGCTGTGCAGAATGGATGCAGTGTTATAAGCCATCACAACAAAAGCAGCACGACCAGGCGGCCTTATGTTCAGCATGTCTAATGGCTTAGCTCTTGGTTTTTTAAGACAAAAAAAAGCCTAAAAAAACAAGGTTCTACTCACATAAGGCATACTGAATGTTGTGGTAATGTAAAGGCATTACTATAAATGGTATTTCTTAAGATCATACTCCATAACTATTCACCAGCTACTATAGCTAGGTGTAATTTGCTATATTTCAAGGTGATTTAGATTTAAAGTAATGAAATAATGGTATCTCACTCACGGTGACCTAATGTTGCTTTGCTTAACTTTGCAAATAAAATCCATCAGACAAAAAAAATATAAACCATAAACATTAGCTAAGACGGAAGTCCACTTCATTCCTCCTGGTACCACCTCCTGACTCTAACCCAGCTTTGTGTAAAAACACCTGCCTGCTATTCCTCACTATAAATGTATGGTAAGTGTGTTGCCAGGCATATTTCTTTACCCTCTGCCTCCGTCTTTATGCAAAGCACACCCATGAAGCAGCCACTTATCATTAAGTAGCTCTAGCTTTAATCGTTAAGTAGATGTTCTAGAACACGGTTCTGTGTTATCTGCTAATTCATGCATTATTAATCTGGCCCTGGCACACCTCTATTACTTTTGCGCAAACCTATTAACTCCTAGCCCCGTGCTCTACACTTCAGCTGGAAAAAACATCTGCTCTCCTGACAACACTCATACAGTTTGGCTTCTCTTAGGTATTATTTACCATTGTATTTTAAAGAAATGCAGACAATAGTATTATTACAGATTGGTCCTGTAATAACAGGACCAATCTGTGGTTTTTGTGTGTCCTGCCATTATTGGACCATTTGCAAAACATCTGTGTTGCTAAGCAATACTACGAGTACAGCAGTACTACCTAAGCCAGCGTTGTTAAATTCAGCAATTAACGGCTGAGCGTTAGCCATTACTGATGGCGGTGCATAGAACACAAAACAATGCTCGCTGCACTTTCAAAAGATTATTCTTGACATATATTGCCGAATGAAACAATAGGGGGTGCAAGTAGTGTGTGTGTGTGTGTGTGTGTGTGTGTGTAGGTGTGTGTGTAGGTGTGTGTGTGCGTGGTGGGTGTGTGTGTGTGTGTGTGGGTGTGCGTGTGTGTGCGGGGGTGTGTGTGTGTGAGTGAGTGGGTGTGTGTGAGTGTGTGAGTGTGTGTGTGTGTGTGTGTGTATTTATTTAACAAACCGTTTCCTTTAGTTCCCTGTCCATATGGTTTTCCTGCATGGGCACCATTACCTGAAATATATCGATATTTTAACCCAACTTATATCCACACAGAACATATGTCTGCTATATGAATGTTCTGCAAACATTAATGCACTGTTTAATTTGGATAACTGTTGTCCTGATGACTTCTATTAAGAGTTATTAACGAGTCCACCCACCGTTAGACTGGGGACCAGCGAAGGCAGCGCCACCTACAGGCCAGACACAGATCATATTGTATCAAAAGACATTGCATGTAGATAGAGTTGATCCTTTGTGTTGATTATGTTTGTACCATAGACATAGGGAATCAAGATGATATATTGCGTTAAATAATAACTGATATGATAAATGGGAATTCACCAACCTGCCCCTTTGATTGGCTCCCTTCCCTGTCCGTTCTGAGCCCCTGAAGGCCCACCCACACCTGAAAGCACATTAATATTACATAAAGTTTACATTTAAAGAACAACAAATCTGACCACATTCTCCACACCTGTGGCCACACTGAAGCCAACCCTGATCCATTATTTGTGTGTGATTAATTTAATTGGTCAAAATAGTCCAAACAGTTAGTTTGACTTTGAAACTACGCAAGTTTGAAACGTTTAATTCACCTTTAGAAGGCATCAACATTCTTCCGATGCCGCGGCCATTTTGAACTTCCATTCCTAAAATGGAGGAGAGGAGCAAGATGAGAAGGAGTATAGCAGGAGCAGGTGTATGATCTGGTGTGACGCGGTCTGGACATTATATATACACCGTTAACAGGTCAGGATATACCATTTGTTGGAGCTCTTTGTCCGTTGGGTACTCCATAAGTAGAGCCATAACCTTGAACAAAGAAAACCATGTTAGCCTCCCTATCTGTTAATGTGTATTACTAATAATGTCACAATCATGTTATATTAACATGTAACAAAATGTATTGACATCCAACAGTTTGTTGTTTTGAAATATAATAATTATGTTGTATTGACGTGTAACAGTTTGTTTTAATATGAACAGATTTACCCGCAGCGTATCCGTTGGGAACCCCACCAGCGGGTCCATATCCTAAGAAAATACGGAATGCCGTTAACCAGGTAACTTTATGCTAGACTTTAACATCAAATGAGTTAGTTCAGTTATAGTCAAGTTTACCTGAATGGGAAAGAGGCTTGTTAAGGTAAGTGATAGTTAAGGTAAGTTAAGTGATCTATAGTGATCCATATTTAACCAAGTTAAGTAATGGTTCATTAAGTAATAGTTCAGCTGAATGGGGAGGCTGTTCGAAGCGCCCCTCACAGTCACATGTCAGGTTTAGCCGCCTTAGATCACCATGGAAACGCAGATATTCGCTGTATTTTCACGAGATCACACGAACCCCTGGGGAAAACGGAAAGAGGCTACCTCTCTAAGAGACGCAGATCCAGCGTTGCTACGGTAACAGGCCACCGGGCCAACCTGACATGATTGTTTGATATTTGGCAGACACACACCAGTCCATCTCTCTTCATCTCCGTCTCCCTCTCTCCCCCTGCCTCCAACTCTTCCCATCACCGTCGCTCATACTCATAGGCTGTTCTGAATTTAAATGTTTACTTAATGACCTGCCAAGTTACTTAAAAATATAAACAAAAAATAAGCAAAGCCATTTTTGCAAAAAATTTTAAACCATTGGCTCAAGTCTTAATTTTCTTTCTAGCCAAATCCCGCAGTGGAGGCCTAAACTCTTCATCCTTCCGTTGTAAGAACTAAGCGGCTATGAGCTAACTCCGGGAGCAACGTCGCCAAACGTGGAGGTCGTCTCACCTCTCATCTGCACCTCCTGCAGGAACAGCAGGAACACCGCCGTCCGCATCACCTGGCCCGTCGCCCGGGAACACCCCCGATATAACCCCATCGCCTTGAATACGCTGCAGTACAAGCCCAGCCCGAGAGATGGGATAGGAGACGGAGAGAGGACAGTAGGAGGGTGCCTAGGATCCTAGGGGCCTCATATACCCTCCGTCTCTCGCAGGAACCCCCCCTTCTGGCTCTGTGGCTCCTCCTCCCTTGGTCATCAGTGGGTTCCCGTTTACACGGCGAACAACTCTCCACTTAAAGTGCACCTAGACGGAGAGTAACTGATGCGGGCCCTGTGCAGAGGCCCTAACCTTGTCAACAAAGTGCTTGTGTACTTAGCACTGACATGTCACACATTAGCAGGGCTATAGGGGTTCTAAATTGGGTTTAAAAGACTGCAGATGACTGCCATCCATCCAAATAACCAACTCAACACACCAACAAACTGGACAACGGCAAGATACCAGAAGAAGCAATCCGTCAGACACCCTGCGGTGAGACGGGAGGCCAAAATACCTTCTGTGGACATACATCAGTCCAGAGCAAACAATTACTTTGTTTGACTTCATCAGAAGCTGTATGATGTGGAGTTTATGGAGATCCAGGGAGAGCCTGATCAAAGGTCTAGCCTTGCAGCTATAAGCTGGTAGACCAAACGTTTGAGTTGAGATTACCTCATCCATAAACCTCTTCACCGCGGGTCGTGGTCCGATCTTGGGGGTCGAGGAGAACCTTAACCCTGTATGGCCACATCTATACTTCAGAGCTCTGCCACTTCTGAGAAAAGATGACGTTATGGATCAGTCGAAGAGAGACAAGCTTCTTGTGTGTTTTAAAGAAGAGAAGAAACGAGGGAAGATCTCTCGCCTCCCGACCGGATTCCTCAGCTCACTGCCAAATCCTCATCCGGGGGTCAGGGAGTGGTGGTCGGCTCCAGCTGTCCGGACCCCTCACACACTTGGATGTCTCCCCACCAAACCACCTTCACCATGTTCCGGAATAAACCTAGATCACATGTCTATAAGCATTTGTTTAGTTTGATGAACCCACATAGCATAAGTTTTAATTTACACCTTGCTGATAAGCTCCCACACTTAAACTTATTGGAGTTAGATTCATGAATTTGCTAATGGTGGGTGCTTTTTAGATTCATTTCAAATCTTTAGTGACTGGTTGTAGTTGGAGACAGTGTTGAGCTGTGACATTGCAAGGCCCGAGTTTTGGTTTTTATGTTTGACGAGGAGATGCTGAGCCTTTTAAGGGCTGTTGACACGTAAACGAGATGTGTGGGAACATGGCCGACAGTTTCATGACAGTTATGGCAGACCGTTTCATGACAGCTATGGTCGCATCTGACAGTGTCTTGCCAAGCCATACCATTGTCAAGAACTGCAAAGAATGAGTCTTCAAAATGGTTTGAGGAAATACAATTCATAAAATGTTTCTTCTTTTTATACAGAATTTTATTTATCTTGCAAGTGCTCTATAGTGCATTTTAAATAATTTCCGTTTCCAACTTAAATAATATTAGACAACTGAGATATTTAAACATGAGGAATACAGTGCAATGTGCGCTATTCCACATATGTACATACAGTCACTTCGTTTTACAAAAGCATCAAATAAAATAATAACATTTTGCACAGCCTCTCCTGACGTGCCAGAAGGTAGCAAGTAGCATTTCTACAATGAACAGATATGTAGCTGTACAACCATAAATAACTATACAATCCCAAGAATCCGAGCTACAGCACATTAAACTCAGTTTACAAACGATAACGTAGAGTACGGCCAAAACCTTTTTGACCCCAAAACGTTAAGGTCCATCAAGGTGCCTTGTCAGAAACTATTGGATCACAGTTCGCAGAATGAACTAGCAGAGCCCATTAGCTCCCACTAGAGGTCAAGCTAACAAAGCTGACGTCAAGCAGCACCTATAAAATTAAACCTGGTTTAACACAAGTCAACCTGACATGCTGAGTAAACTTAATCATGGGCGTTTCAAGGGCGAGAACATAAAAAACAAGATAAAGGAAATAAAATGGAAACGGCGTGAGAGAAAGGTGAGGGACAGGGGAATAAATACAGTTGTTATTTACAGTAGATCTGCGCGGAGAATCCAGTCCACCACGTTGGTGAACTCCTACCATTGTGTTGACAATCTGCTGAAGAGAACTTCTAGAGCTCCTCTCTCTCACGAAGGAAGAGCCAACCCTGAAGCAGATCTAAAACAAAATTAAAATGAACACTTCAGTCAAAACACACCCAATTTTTTGCCAAATAACATCACCGAAAGTAAAAGCAAAATGATGGTCTGGCATCCGCCACCTTTTGACGCACAGACATCGTGCTTTCCCTGCAATGACACACCAGGGATGCATGTACCACTTGGTCTTCCCCTGCTACGTTTAACAGTTAAATGAGGGTCACTATACCTTTATTCATAAGACATCTCAGAAAAAGTATAAAGATCAGTGACTTATTTTTAAACTATCCTCAGAATCTGACGCAGAACCATCAACGCTTGCAGCAGTGTAGAGACAGACGACAAATCTATGGCGACCATTTGGAGCAGAAACATAATTAGGCAGGAACGGTGGACCCAGATGACATAAAAGAGCTCGGTTGACGGCAGAGCAGGACTTACTCCATGTTGCTCTTGAGCTGGTGGACGGTGCGTTTGTCCAGGTATCGGCAGAACAGCGTGAGGAGGTTTGAGGGGAGCAGCAGGGGCTCCACCAGGGTGCAGTGGGACAGCTCGCCCGCCACCTGGAAGATCGTGTCCGTCCTGGAACATTTAGAAAGACATGATGAACCCTGATCACAGAGGCCCAGGTGAGCGAGTGCTGGTGACTGTTTAGTGCCATACCAGGTCTCGAAGTCTCCGATGCTGGGATCCAAGGGGCTTCCAGAGGAAAGCAACCTCTCCCCTTGGGACAGGAGGGCATAGAGCAGGGACAGACCAAACTGGGAAGACACAACATCAGAAACTGAAACCTCCATGTTTTAAACTCTGGACCTCTATGACCCTCAACAGTAGACTAGCGTCAAACTAGAGGTTGCGTCAGAATTCGGACAATTTAAACCTCCCAGCGACATTTCCTTGTATTAAACCCGCAGGGCCGCACCTTGTTCTGGCAGGTCTGCAGGAGGCCCCCGGGACCCTCCGGGGTCTCCCCGACGGACGTCAGGTTCTTCAGGATGACTATGAGCTGGCTGAAGGTCAGCATTGAGATCACAGTCCTCAGGGAGGGGTAGAGCACAGGGAGAACCTGGGGGGAGAACAAACCCACCACAAGTACAGACTGGTGAGCGTGGCAACACACAGATGAGGAAGGCTTCAGGCTGACTCTTTAGACAAGAAACTCATTACAATTTCATGTAAAGTGAGACCATGGTCATAGTGACACAATGGAAGGGCAGTACAGAGCGGGATAGAGTTGGTCATTATAAGGTTAACAGAGGTGAAGGTTCATCCATCGAGGGTCAAACTAAAGAAGCTTGTAAACGCAAAAATGGTCTCTACTCGTGCACCATGACAAGACACGGGTCCAGCAATTGGTCTTCTGTAGATCACGCCTCAGGTGCGCCTATAGAATACACCTGTATGATGGCTCGTCTACCTCGTCCGTGTCCCTGCTCATCAGCGTGGGGATGTGAGAGGTCACCACGGTCAGGATCCTCAGGCCGGCGGCCTGGTCCAGGAACGGAAGCAGGCGCGAGATCAGCTTTTTCCCCTTGCTGAACATGAGACAGGACAGGAACTCCACGCCCGTCTCTCTGCCACAAAACAATAGGGTTCTTCATGCAACAGCACCACGGACAGCATGCCTGCCCATTCAGATCCCTCTTCTGTGCTCCTTCGAGGTCTCTTCCCTCCGTGTTTGTGACCACTACTCCCACCATTGGTTCCAAACACCATGTGAAGGGCCAACTATAGCAGGAAGGAACTCACAGGGCATCGTAGTGCTGCAGCTGAGAAAAGATGTTCTGGACCTTCCGCCGAGTCTTCTCCTTCGCCTTTTTCTCCTCCGCCTCAGCCAATACCTTGCCCTTCATCCTGTCTTCCTCCTCCACTTCAAGCAGAACCACAAAGAGCTGCAGAGCAGAGGAACCACAAAGAGCAGAACATAACCATGACAGGCGTGATCCACTGAGACAAAGTTCTCTGAATAAAACCAGGACGCTGCGTTACCTTCTCCATCTGCATTAGGACCTCCAGTTGCTGTGTTTTCACGTCTTTGGGTTCCTGTTGGATAGATATGAATAAGACTAGGAAGGCAGAGTAAGTAGTAATAAGTATTTCACCTTTGTTTCTGCTTTCATTATACATCTTCCAATTCAGCAGTTATTGGCCTCCTTACAGTTCCTTCTCAAAGTTCCCTGCCTCTTGGTGCAAGTTTTTTTTTTTTCCTTTAAGCCCTTTAGAAGGGTTAGGAGGCATTGTATAATGTTGGCCCGGAAACCCTTTGAGACTACTAACTGATTAAGGGCTGTGCTATTAAAGTGGTCATCCAGGGTTCTTACCTCATGTGATCCATGTGTTTGGTTGGCGTTCACGGCACCGATGGCCCGGCGAGGGGAGTAGCATGTGGAAACCGCCACCTGGCCAAGAGAGCCCTCTATGTGGACCACTGTCAGAACCAGAACCAGACATACAAACTGTTTGTGTACAAGACGATAGAAGTGAACAGTTGGGTTTGGCAGCTTAAGGGCTGATTATGGTCCAACGTTCACGCAACGGGGTTACGGACCCGTTACGTCCTTGCGGACCCTCCTTGCGTCCACCGCAAGGGCCCGACTTGCGCCTCCCAAAAATTGTAACCTTCCGTCGAGGCGACGCAGCAGCAAGGGCTGCGATTGGTCCGCTCACTAAAACCCAAAGCAGAACCAAAACAGGTTCACGACTGCGTCAAAGCGTCTGCGTGGTCCTTCGTTGCGTGACCATAATCAGCCCTTTAAACTAACCAATGGTACATCATTAAGCAAGGGGAAAATGTATGAAGGGCAAGGATTACAAAAACACTTCATGCCAAGGTGCCCAAGAACGTACCAGCAACTTGCTGCACCCTTCAATAACGCCCAACTAAACTGAAATACGTTTAAATTGGTTATACAAACTATTGGGATAACCTCAATGGTGAGGAGTTTTTCCAAATGGAGGATGACCTGGTGTGTAGGGTTCAGTCTTAGTGATGTAGGGCGTGAAGAGTTTAGGAGGGTCCCTCTTGCTCCGCATTCCCAGCTCCTCCTCAACCAGCTTGTCCTCCATCCGCCGGTAATATTCCTACAAAGTAACAGGTATTACCACCACCCAGCCAGCCAGCCCCTCCTTGCCACCAGAGGGCGGCCATCCCCACCCAAAGAGACGGGAATGGAGGTCCCCACCTGGTAGTAGTAATCCTCTAGGTCAGGGTTCTCAGTCTGCAGCTGGATCATCTGTAGCCGGGTGATCCACTCCTTCTCCTTCTCAGTCATCAGGTGGCAGTAGGGGTCCCAGCTCTCTGCCTTCCTGAGCGACGAGCCATCATCCAGACCCACGCGATTAGATCACCACCAACACCTCGGAGCATTCCCCTCATAGACCCCAGAGGTCAGACCCACCTCTCTGCTGTCCGCTTCTGGCCGAGGAGTCTCTTGTGTTGGGGGTGGAGCTGGGTGACGGGCCCAGGGTACCTGGGTGGGAGACTGTCAATATGAAGCCCTGCTAGGAAACCCCTACAAATAGGCGATCTTGTTAAGAATTTAAAAACCCACCAGCCTTTAAAATGTGGGACACCTACAGTCTTACGCATTAAATGCACAGTCAATATCAAACCTCAGTTTGAGTAACATCTGGCGAAATGGGGTGTTGCAGACATTTTCTGATGGCCTGAGTATTTAAAAAGAGTGACTCCAACAGGTAGCATTTTGTTCAGCGCTGGGCTTTAGTGCTCAATCTACCACTGACTGATAAAACTAAAACATTACCTGATAGGCTGCACAGGAGTGGACGAAGGGCTGTAGTAGGGGGAGGGGCCTGGGGAGTTGGCGCCAAAGCGAAGATGCATCATCTTTGGGGTCTGAGGCTGAAACGGGTAACATTAGAACACAAGGATCAAGACAAACCAATGTCCTTGATAGCCAAGCAACAAGACGCGAGAAGTATTTGTTGCTGTATCTGGGCTTCAGTGATGCTTACCTGGCTGTATTGTGGGGAGGCCATCTGTCTTGGTTGGACCAGGGAACCAGGGGTCATGGAGCTGTTCATCTGAGAGACCCCACCCCCCCCCATCAGGAGAGCTTTAAAAACCACACTCTTGTACTACAAACTATGCTTAGAATTACCCTGTCAATATCGCGCACAACGAATGTTGTACAATATAAAGTACAAAAAGAGGAGTATGATTAGGGCCAACAGACATTCAACTGAACACTTGACTAGTCCTGCATTGAATGGATCTGTATAAATAAGCCATCTGAACTAGGTGGACGTACCCAGTTCTTGACGAGAGGGGACGGGCCAGGTGGCGGGCGATGGGAGTAGAGCCTATTGGACAAGCCTTCTCCCCTGGGCAGAGTACCCCGGGCTCTGAACCCCGAGGAGGGGTATGGAGAGTGCAGGATCGGAGGCGAACCACGGTGACCTCTGCCCCCATGGCCGTCAATCACACAGACGATAGCGTTGTCCTGCACACAAGCACACGACCGAACAGTGTAATCAACTGGGAATAAGGCTCCATTACTTCAAGGATTAGGGGTTTCCTTTCTCCATCTAGCTGAACTGGAAAGAGCACGGCACTGCGAGGGCTAGGTTCAGTCTAAATTGTCCAAGTGAGGATTGGCCCAATGAACACAGATCTGATCCAAGATGATTAAATGAATTTACCTCTAGTATGGATCCGGTCATTCTGTTTTTCCTGCAGGACGGCCCCATCCACTAAAACAAACACACAAACAGTTAAAAACATCTCAACAAGTAATTTCAAAGTTATAGTAATGCAGCATCATATTCTGTTAAATAATGATGCAGAATGGTGCATCTTCTTCACCAATGTACAGGTTTTTCTATGAATAATTATTGGATGCTGCTAGAGTACAGACTAAGCCCGTTTCCCCTCTACTGTAGACAAACAGGAGGAAACAACTCACGCCCGCCCTCTCCATGCTGGCCCAGGGCAGAGGAGCTCCGCAGTCCACTATAGCACTGTCAAACGTCTGAAAACACAACAGAGCAGTACTCGCACACAGTGGCCAACAAACGTCAGGGATGGATACCAAAGCGCTGTACCTTAGAATGCGGATGGTTTAGTTTTGCTTTTATTTTAGTTTTAGTTTGTTCTAGAAACAAAAACAAGTGCAGATCAAAACATATTCTACAATGCAATGATTGAGCACACAGATTAACACTATGCCAAATCACCTTCGACATCAAGAAATTCACTCATTGGTTTGAAAGTTTAGGAAAAAGGTCAATTTGCAGCCAATGAGGATAATTTATTTTGGCACAGGATTGCCCACTATTCTGGGTGGCCTGCTTCCTAGAGCTGGGTCTATGGCTACGTTTACATGATGATGGTCTGAACAGAACGCAAAAGTGGGGTCGCGTCTTCACTTCTTATTCCGCGTTTAGAGGAGCGTTTTCGGGAGGAAATCTGCATGCATACGGTGACGCAAAAGTGTGTGGAATTCGATTGGGTATGCATGCCAGCCGGCTAGGTGGTGCTGTGATACAATATCCCACAACACCGCCATGTCTGAGCGCATGCTTAGAATCTTCCTTCTTCTCTTATCTGCGCCGTGAAAATCAAGACATAATTACAGATCCTTCTCTGTTCAGTAATACTATCTGTACATATCCTGTAGATTTCGTGGAAAGACTCCCGTAACTTTATTATTTTCCCTAAGTTTCCTATACCGTGTACACAAGAAGTATCAGCAGCCTATACTTGGTATCGGCAGCCTATACTTGGCATCGGCAGCCTATACTTGGTATCGAATCT
>OOFH01112268.1:0-13420 GCA_900323355.1 Merlangius merlangus
CGCCCCCCACACACCTGAGGCAAAGGGGGCGTGGTTATGTCCATGTGACTCCTTGTTGCCATGGACAACAGTGACGGAATGTTTGAACCACTCCCATTGCCATGGGAATTGTCTCCAGGGGCTGAACCTCCTCTGGAAGAAGGATCCTCCCATCTGGAAGATTTGTCCGTCAAATGGCTGCGGAGAGGACGGGGTGAAGCGGCACCAGTGAGCATGGAACCAAGTCTTCAAAATGACAGAAAAATTGAATTTTACCATTTGCTTTTCGTACTTAGCGTTGGTGTCGTTGGGTTCGTCTCCATCGGAGGAGGAAGAGGGAGAGGGGGAGGGGACAGACTGGGCTCCGGCATGGTGATTGGGTAATCTGCCCCCGCCCCCCTGGGTGGAATCGTATGGAGCCGACCAATCGGCGAAAGGCATCTTCCCCGTTAGTGAATCGTTACAGTCCTGCATGAGAGGCGGTTGGCCCTGGAATACAAGGTTGGAGCCCGGTCCGTATGGAGCGTTTTGAAAGGGTGGCTTCAACCCTGGCACCTGGGGAGGAGGGAACTGTGGCAGAGAGAGGGGGCGTGTCTTAACGAGAGGAGAACACGGGCCAAAGTGACTCAGTGTCTTGGAGGGCAGTTGAAAGCAAAGGGAGGGTCCCGTTACAAGTTACACTGAGCCCCCTCTCTCTCCCCCCGCTATGAATGTTTCAAAAAAGCAGACGTTACAGTCGAGTAAGTCGATTTACAGTCACAAACACAAGAAGGCGGAAGGACTGGGAGCGGAATCGAACCTGGTTCTTTCCAGGTTGCATGGGTCCCATGTGACCAGGTGGTCCACCAAATGGATTGGGTCCAAAGCCAGGTACTGAACACAACAACATAATAAACAAAAAGTTAATTTAGCACACATCCTCAGATTTAGATGTTGGATAATCAAGGAATCGCCGGGAGGTTAGGCCTCACACTGCCCCTCACAGACCCCTCCTACGACATGCTCCTCACACTCTCCTCGCGCCTTTAAACAAACCAAAAAGGGAGCGCGTAACTCACAAATGAAGGAGGGCCCCATGTTGAGTGTTCGTGGTTTGGAGGCAGCAGAGAAATACTCCACGGCTTTCTTAAAGCGCTCCACCTTGTCCTCCATGCGAGACTGCGGGAGGGGGGAAAAGACATGGATTAACTCCAGAGCCCCGGTGTGGCTTCACGGGCGCAGAGGGCCCCGCCGCTTTATACGAGCTGCTGTTCCGAGACACCGCCACAACAAATCCACACGCGTGCACATCAGTAATGGCCCGAGGTTGCAACACCCGCCCATGTGTGATGGAAGCGTTACCTGGGACTGCTTGAAGACGTCCCTGGCGATGGCATCCAGGTTGCCGAGGTCTTTGATGGAGGAGACGTACTCGGACACAGCTTTGATCACCACCTCGCAGGGCGGCAGCACCAGCTGATGAGCCCGCACCTGCGACACGGGGCCAGAACGTCAACCACACTCGCCTTTGCTGATTAGTTTCGGTTGATTAGTCTTCAGAATGTCACGGAGTGGATTAGGTTTGTTATAAAGAAGTGAATAAATAATAACCATTTGGACCAAATAACGCCCCAAAGAAGTGCCCTTGTTTGTTTTTTAGAACAGAAATTCTAATTCTGTTCAGGGTCATCAAGGAGTACTTTAAGCATCAGTTAATTAGGCTCCATGTCATCCATAGCAGACTCGCGCCATTTCAGTCCAGATATTTGGACTGTTTAATTCAAGCCGTTCAATTGAGGGAGTCTGTTCTCCCTCCCTGGTTTCCGAATACCATGCACTCAGCTCATGTGGACCAGCCAGTGAGGCATTACTGCACACTGACCTAACGGAGCATTTCAGACTTTGAGCAAGTACTGGGTCACTAACTTAAGTCCCTTATCCACTACACACTACAATCCAGAGTCTTTCCAAGAAGGACTTTTATTAGCTGTTGAGATGATTTCCTAACAAGATATGCATTAGTGTGTAGTGGATAAATAAATTAATACAATTAATAACGCACTTTACATCAACACAATGACCTCACATGTGCATTGCACATGTGAGGTCATTGTGTTGATGCAAAGTGCGTTATTCATTTTATTAATAAAAAGCATATTTTACATACACATCGCAGTGTTATGCCATCACCCCCTTTACATGACAGCCCTCTGCAATGGCCTTTTCTGGTGGCCTTAGTCCTCAGGCCATGCTATGTACCTTGAGAGAAGCCAGTGGGTGTTCTGGTCCCAGCAGGCTCCAGTGGAAGGCAGCGAGGTCCTCGTCAGGCAGAATGTGATTCCCTACAGGACACACAGACCTCTTTCTCAAATGTTTGCTGTGTCAACAAAAGGAAGGCAGACGCCTAATAGGACGGCCCCAACGTGCGCTAGCTAAGGATATTATCTTTTGAACAACCATGCTCGACTGTCCACGGCGGTGAAAGTACTGGTCAGTAGAGGATATGTCCCGATAGGGAAAGTTATTTCATGTTTTATCTCAGGTCTGCACTGAGCCAGAACACTGACCTCGTGTTATTAGTGAGGGGGCACAGCTAGCAAGATGGTGGACTCAAAATGCAGCGCTTACTTTCCAGAACCTGGAATGTCTATCCGCGGTGTTTGTATAGGTGTGTGTGTGCACAGCTGCCCCCTACCCAGTAGCGCAGCGAAGCAGGGCAGGTGCTGTGTCTTCAGCCCCAGCTGCCTGGCCGCCTCGGACAGTAGGTACTGATGTGTGGTGAGGTTCTTGCCGTTCCAACTCAGCTTGAGCGCGTGTGATGAAAAGTAAGCGGGCACGTTGCACAGGGCAAACTCAGAGTCCTGAGCTATGAGGCCCGCGAAGCCAAAGTCCCTGTAGAGAGACAGCACCTCCTGGTGGTGGTCCTCCAGCGTCTGGACGACCTGTCGGCGGGGGGGGGAGAGAAAAGAGCTACTGTTCTGCACCGAGAGGAGCTCATCTCTTATTGAGGAAGAGGGAACCAGACCCCACCCTCAACAGGAGATTGATATCAGAAATATACTCATTTCATGTGTGCATATGAGATACACCGCCATTTTGTACTTCCAAAAAAAATAAAATAAACACTATTTTAATAAGGGCAATTGTAAAGTTGACAACTGAATATTGTATGCAATTAGAAATATTACTATTCTTATTACTATTACTATAAACTATTTATAGCAGTACATAATATAGTAAACAACTATGTGTGCAATGGGAAATGTCAGTGTAAGGCGCCAAGATAGTGGCATCAAATGATAGATACTATCTATCTCTGTATAACTTTGTATGTAAACGGGATATAAAGATATGAAAGTAAATATTAGAACATGATACTGCGATGACAATAGCTGCTAGGCAACAACATTCTGTCCATCAGGCGATCATTTGTGTTGTTGAAACAGCATCATGTCTGCGTGTTAACAAGGCCTTCTACAATACCAGTGCTCGGTCAACATCATGTCTCACGCACACAAATGTCTAATTAAGTAACGGCTGGTGAATTGTAATATTTATATTTGAATCCATTAACTTTACATCAAACTAAATAAGTATATTCCGTCATATAGGTCTTGTATATGAGTTGGTGGCCTACCTGACAAATTGTAGAATAACTCTTATTCTGTACAATGAATGCATATCAGACTAGATCAACTAGATTTCACCCAGGAGCCTTTACATGAAGGCCCCTGAAGTCCAGCCAAGGTGGAAGCAAAGGGGCCTTTAGGAAAGGTTCAGCTAGAGGCGAGAGATATACGACATTGTAGGAATGTGATAAAGGCATTTCTGGGAACCCTGGCAAAGGGTGCACTGAACCATGGTAACATAATGAATAATATGGCTTAACCACCGCAGGAGGCAAGAAGTGCGTTTCATGCAATTTTAAACCGAATTTCTCACGTGAATAACCGACTGATATCCCCTTTGGAAATACTAGGCTAAGAATAATCACTTGTTTCTAAAGCCGTGGAACAGATTCGAGGCTAAGTGGCTGCACAAGGAGCCATTTCACAAAGACATTACTAATTATAGCAATCTATGGGTCAATTATGTCTGCCAATCCATTTGTTTATTATCGTAATCTAACTATATCATCTAAAATGTTAAATAAAGTAACATTTTCTTTTTACAAAATTTAAAACAATTTCCATTTAAATGGACTCAACATTATGAACCAGCCATTACAAATACGCGTAATCGACAAGCAGTCTATTAATAGTTCCCTACTCAGCAGCGAAACAATGTGTAGGTTCAGTGGGTTCATGTTATGTAATGTATATGCTGTGCTGCACAACAGACATACCTACTCCCTGAGAATCACCACGCTGCGAGGCGGACCAGCCAGTAGCTGGTGCTTATAGACGAGACTGGCAATTACACAGTCTCTATAAAAGCAGTCAACTAATGCACGGAGTATTTGGACTGCTGATGCTGCCCCACTTGGGGACATGTGATTAAATTGACCTAAAGCATTGATTATAAATTGCCATTTAAATGATCAACTTTAAATTGGAAGCCATTTAATTATTTCATAGTAAAATTGGCATTACATTAGAAAACATACAATTGTTGACTGATGAGTCGTGCGACGCAGTGATACATCCGAAGAACCAGGGCCGAGGTACTCACCCGCACTCGGAAGCGGAACATGGCGAGGCGGACACAGTGGCTGAGGCAGGCCGGGGGCAGGAACCAGGCCCGGGGAGGCGGGGTGGCCTTGCTGCCGACGTGGTTGACTATGAGCTGGGCCGTCTGCCGCTGGCCCTGAGCTCGCCGCGCCCACTCGGGCCAGCGCTCCTTTCCGAGGGTGCCGTTAAACACCACGACGAGCTCCAGGCCCCCCTGGTACAGACAGGCCTGTGAGAGAGCCGCCAGGTAGCCCAGCATGGCGTTCCACTCCCCCCCGCACACCCAGTCCGTCTGGTAGCCGCCGTAGAGGCGCTGCAGGCCGGAGTCCGCGTCGATTAGGATCCTGGCTGGCGGAGGCGGGGGAGGCATGGGCCCTGGATGATGTGGGTGGTGGTGATGGTGATGAGGGGGCTGGCGGCCCACGGTACGGGCCAGCTTTAGGAGGTCCACCGGGACCGCGGCCCCGGGGCATCGCTTCTCTAGATACTCCTGGAAACCCTGCACTCCCATGACGGTGTTGTTGAGCCGGTGTGTGTGGCCGGGAGGCGGCTCCGGGTGGGTTCTGTACGCCGTGGTGGTGGTGTGATGGTCGGCTAGCTGTGCACTGGGGGCCAGCTAACCGGTCTCTAGGGTAGTGGATCAGGAGGAAACCAGCTAACCAGTCACTAGGGAAGTGGATCAGGATGTAACCTGCTAACCAGTCTCTAGGGAAGTGGATCAGGATGTAACCTGCCAACCAGTCTCTAGTGTAGTGAACCAGGAGGTAACCTGTTAACCAGTCTTTAGTGTAGTGGAACAAGAGGTAACCTGCTCAACAACTAGGTTAACTAGGTAACCGGCGGATCAGAGGGCCAAAGGTTTCACCACGCACACTTGTGAATGAATGTATTAGACTTGACACTGATTTTAAAAGGCCTGATACTAGTCTGAGAAGTGGTACTGTTGGCCTAGGTCCTGTGGGCCTGTGTCCTGTGTCCTGGAGGACTCTAGTCCATCCCAGAGTTGATCTGGTAGATCGCCAGCAGCAAGGCCAGTCCAGCTAGCTACAGCTAGAAAAGTTTACAGCTCGCCCAGCCCCGTAGCTTGTCATCTAGATAACGGGAGGCCAAATAGATCAGCAACTACAGTTGCCAACACCAACAAGATCGTTGACGTGACAACTAAATAGCATATGTTTTAAGAAATACTCCTAATAAAACCCTTTAGATTGAACACCAGACGGAAAACTACGCATTAGTTAGCCGAAATGTTAGCTCTGGCTGCTAACCGACTGATGACAGCTAAACTAGTTGATATCAATGTGGCGAAATGGAGCCAATTCCGCGTTTTTATGCGTATTTGTCGCTTGTTTTTTCTCGTGTAGGTGTAGTGGAGTATCGGATGAACTCGAACCAGGCCGCAGGAACCCGACACGGTGGCGGCGGTACGAGGCTAACTCTCCCGCTAGCGGCTAGCTGCTGTCCCGGCGTGATGGACGCGTCCTCTCGGGGAGACGGGGAGACAGGTCCGAGGGGGAGACAGGGCCGGGGACACGACGCTGGACGGGGTGGATGAAGAAAGAAAAGAAAAACAACGAAAATAAAATAAAAATAAAAGCCCGATGGTGCCTCCCTCGCTTTCTTCCACACTCACGACTTCATGTTGCGGAGGGGAACATACTTCCAAGCGACATCAGCCATCTTGCGCCTTCCTCGCGGACAGCAGAGTGGGAGGAGGCGAGGGGAGGGAGGAGAGAGAGAGAGAGCGAGAGAGCAAGAGAGATAGGGAGGCCATGTAGCTCGGGTTACGCTGAGAAATGTATTTATAAAACTCTACGTTTTCCAATCAAATATATCCTGTTGAGCGGTGACTGGCCCCCAGTTCTCTGAGGGAGGAGAGAGAAACACGCTTTGGTCCAAACGGGATTAATTTTAGTTTGTGATCAGTCTGTATTCTGCACGTAGGCAGCGAGATGCAAACCATCGCCCATCAACACACATCTGACTTCTCAAAGTGGATGCAGCATGTTCTGTTTAAAGTTGTTGCAACCACTTACGATTACGTCCGGTAAAGTATTAACATGAGAAGCCACATATGGATATGAGCCATGTGTGAACAACAGAACGAGTGTAACAGGTAGACAGACACTAGTCTTTGGTGCGTCCTCAGAGGCTCCATGTCTCCCCTAGTGGAGGCTTTCCGCACGACCTACTGGGAGAAGGGAAAAGGGAGAGAAGAAGAGCAACTGTGCAAAGGGGAATATTTATACCAAATGACAAATCTATTTGTTTTCTATGACAGAACTCAAACTAAATCACAACAAAGATTTGGATTTTGAGGATGGACATATAATATATACATATAGACATTTCATATTTGTTTTAAGGGATGAACGCGCAGCGCGCTCCCGTGCGGTCCACGGTGAGCTGAGGAAGATGACGCGCAGCGCGCTCCCGTGCGGTCCACAGTGAGCTGAGGAAGATGACGCTCCGCGCTGCGCTGTGCGCTCTATCCAGGGCAGTGAGACCCGGGCGCTGCGGGGGGCTCCCTCTGTCCCGGACCTTACAGGTACAACTAGGGTTCATTGTGAGTGACGGTGTCAACTTGGTTTTTGTCGTGTTCGCTTCTTTATTGCATCAAATGAAAGCTCCCCATAAGCTGATTAGAGGGCTAACAGGGCTAGCCCCGGGGTCCGGGTCGCTGTCCCTTCAGCACCTGATTGACTACTAATGTTCCGAAGATAGATTCTTACGTGTTCTGGTAGGCCTACCTAAACATGTCAAGACTTTCAAATCGAGTTTTGTTAACTGGAACTTAACTTAAATTATTCATGGCTTTCAACTAGTGTTTAGTTTCCTGAAATCAAATCGAGTCATTAAAATGCATGCTAAAGCCTGAGTGATTACTTTGGTAAATAGCCTACGCCTTTTCATCCCACAGGTGTGTGGGGCAACCAACCATGCATCTCATCAAAGACAAGGGTCCACCTATACCGTAAGAATGCAATAATATAAAACGATATATTCCCATGAAAATGGAATTTGGGGAGTATGGAGTGAGCAGCAGGTCTCATCAGGTCCACCCAGAACCTAAATTGTGGCGTTTCCCTCATTGTCCTGACCGTTTGTTGTTCGTTCTGGTCAGTGTGTGGCCTACCTGGTTTCCCTCTCCTCTGTGCCTCACTAACCTCTCCTGTTTTCTCCTCCTCTCTGTGTCCCGTCCAGAACATAGTGAGTACAGCTGCTCACAGAATCACATTTCAACAGACATGTATTTCCAGTTATATACCGTTCAGCAATCATGTGCAACAGTGGCATGACTACATTTACATTGTTCACTGTCATGTCTCTTTGAGTAGCCTTAAGCATTGGTCCTGACCCAGTGTGGCAAGACTAGGTTTGCAAGGAAATGTAATACATGTTCCTGTCATAAATTATAACGAGGCTAGTGAGTGAAAAACACATCAAAAGTTGTTCCTGTTTACGATACAATCAGTAATATTTATGATTAGCTTTATTATTCTTTGATTATGCCATGTGACGCAAGTTCTTGATCCATTCCAATACATAATTTATAGATAATGAAATGGCCTGTCACATTAGTATGAACGTATATTTGTGTGCTAACTCTTTGAAGATCTGCAGTGTGTGAACTATCGGGGAGATGTTGATATTTATCAAAAATGTACACCGGTAGGACTTCCTAGTTGAGGTTTTGGTGCATCTTGGCCCTACACATGCCGAGAGTCTTAGGACGAAGAGGTTTTGTCTCCGTGGGTCTCTCATGTTCCCCCTGTGCTGTGCAGCCGCCCCCAGCCCGCTACGGAGGGAGGCACACCGTGACCCTGATCCCCGGGGACGGCATCGGACCGGAGCTCGCTAACCACGTGCGCGAGCTGTTTTGGTGAGAACAACACATGACACAGCCCCCGTTACGCCGGGAGTCCTTCTGGGAGTATGGTGGCGTAGGTCTGTCCTGTTTCTTCCATCTGTCCCTAAGTCCGTAGAACGTACCTAGATTTTCCTAAAGCTCAAAAAGCAGCATGCAGGCGGTTCCTTGTTCAGGGTAGAATTTCCCATTAGAACGTGCAGCACAAGAACCAATTTCAAGAACCAATTTTTGTCTTCTTTTAAATAAACACATTAAGGCATAACCACAAGAATCAATCGACTATCAAGTTCATTGGACAGCAGTCATGTTTCTTTCACTGAGTTATTTTATTGTACGGCGTCTGTGCCTCGCTATGCATGGGGTGCCCATTAGGGGGCAGCAGAGCACTAAATACTAAATACATCGATCTCAAACAGGAAAGCACATTTTCCTTTTTAATAATTCAACCTGATTTAAGAAACACTTCGGTCAGATGGCTGCTGCCTGAAATAACGAAGTTGCTCTAAATCTTAATATAATATCAAAAACATATCTACTTAAATCTATTTTCCCTCCGGTTCTTAGGTTCTGTTGTGTGCCAGTGGACTTTGAGCTGGCCAACGTGGACTCCAGCCTTACCCCTGAAGACGACATAAACAACGCCATTATGTCCATTAGGCGCAACGGCGTGGCGCTGAAAGGTGGGAGACGGAAGGGCAGGGGTCTGAAAATAAGATGGATGCAACTGACATACATTATTATAGTAAATGTATATTTACATTTAGATCATATAGCAGACACTTTTATCCAAAGTGACCTTCAATAAGAAGGTAAAAAAACGAGATATCGCCGTCGGTACAGCAAGGATGGTCATAGAACCAGAACAGTTGTTGGGGGCGGGGGGGCTATGCAGGTGAAATAGGTTATTAAATATCCAAATATATTCCCCCTCAGAAAAGGGTTCAACATATGCCCTGGGCCTCAAAGCGTTTAGTTTTGTCTTCATACATGGTCATATGTCTCATACGATGGTCAACATGCCTTTCGCCGTGTTGTGTTTACTCCCTCCAGGTAACCTGGAGACCAATCACAATCTTCCGCCCTCATACAAGTCACGGAACAACCTCCTGCGGTCAGTGACAAACGTTTGACCTTTGAGGAGGAGTCTGACCTGATACACCACATAGACTAATCACATTTCTCATCCGCCTTCCTGACGTGTTGTTGCGCCCCTCAGCACCTCTCTAGATCTGTATGCCAACGTGATGCACTGCCAGTCACTGCCCGGGGTGAAGACACGCCACAGGAACGTCGACATCATGATCATCAGGGAGAACACAGAGGGGGAGTACAGCAGCCTGGAGCACGAGGTGCGTCCATCTGGGTCGGACTCCAAAAGGTCTGTCACGCCTTAAGGGGAACCATCATGCCTCGTCGTGTTCTGACAAAGCAGAGTCCTGCTATAGAGTACTGCTTTAAAAACGACATCCAATGTCACCGGTCAAACTTTTCAGCGGTTGCTTGGCGGAGACAGCGTTGGTGTTGCCGACCACTTGTGACGGTACCTTGTGTGACAGTAACTTAAACGCATCGTTAAGCCGCTCCCCCTTCCTCCTTGTGTCTCCAGAGCGTTCCGGGCGTGGTGGAGTGTCTGAAGATCATCACCAGGGTCAATTCCCTCCGCATCGCCGACTTTGCTTTTCAAACGGCGAGGCAGAACGGACGGCGTCGTGTCACCGCGGTCCACAAGGCCAACATCATGTCCGTTTCCCTGACTCCTCCCGCATCCTCATTTGCCGGTGACGTCTGTGTACCTCCCCTAAAAACACTTTGTGTGTGTGTGTGTGTGTGCGTGTGTGTGCGTGCGTGTGTGTGTGTGTCCATCAAGCAGGAAGCTGGGCGACGGCCTCTTCCTAGAGTGCTGTAAGGAGGTTGCCAGCGGTTACCCCGACATCGCCTTCGACACCCTCATCGTGGATAACGCCACCATGCAGGTAGCCATGGCAACCTCGAGGTAGCAGAATCCTGTGGGGTTGTTGCGCTGATGACCAAACGCGCACCCCCTCTGTGTTAGCTGGTGTCGCGGCCCCAGCAGTTCGACATGATGCTGATGCCCAACCTGTACGGTAACGTGGTGAGCAACGTGTGCGCGGGCCTGGTGGGGGGGCCCGGCCTGGTCCCCGGGGCCAACCATGGAGAGCACTACGCCCTGTTTGAAACGGTGAGCTCCCACCCCTCCACACACACACTCCACCGACGCCACACGTGTGCACCTTGGAAAAAGATGACAATAATCGAAACAATGAAACATCCGAATTCTACGGGCAAATTAGTTTTTTTCTGACCGAAAAGATTGCACATAACACACAATCCTAAATCCTAAAGTTACTTAGAAACCAAATGTTATTAGGATAATAACTACACTCCAAAGTTAGCTTCCACAGTGGATAGAGGTATAATTAGTGGAAGTCAAGGAAACAAAAACAGATGGAAAGAATGGTGATAGTGTTAGGATCTGAAATATACAAAGATTGTCTCACCAGGACCAAATGAACACTGAACCCCAAACAGACCCTCACGAGGATACAATCAGGATACAAAGATCACCGTGCAGCTACCGTGGATAAAAGAATTAATCAGATCGGGTTCTAAAAGGTGGTTATGGTGATTTCATGAATCCATCAAACAGATTTAGAGACTGCAATGCTAAAAAACCCACAACAATATATATCAACACAAGACATTCCAACCAGGTAGCACCACGCAACTACACAAAGAGGTTATGTTGGGAGTAGCAATCATCTCCATGGAACACTTTCATTGTACACGCCTGGAGAAGACCCTGACAGCTTAAGAAGAGCCTACAGTTTGAGCAGGCCCATCAGGGGCAGCCTGTGAAGACCCTACGGTCTTGAGTAGAGCCTACACCGTAAGACTTTGATGTACATTTACAGCTCAATCCTAGCAATAATCTACTGTGTTAAGGTTTTACACTACAATGCTCTGAAAAACATGCATTGTGGGAGTCTCAATGATCATTCAAGCATTTCATCAGTCAATGCGTCATTTGACAGCCATATCCTGCACACAGCAAAGAATCTTGGGAAAATAACGTTTGCCGAGTTGTAGGAAATCAGCGCCGAGGTGATTAGGGTGGTGGGATAACCACTGTGTTGGTTATGTGTTCTGAGGGATGAAATAAAAGGCTTCTCTGGTAGTTGAGCTGCGTTAGGGGCGCGAGAGCGCCAATCGATTTAAAATGATTAATTGATTGGAAATATCATTGTTCTATATAGGGCGTTTGTCTGTAGGGACCTCTGTTTATATGGCTAGATGTTAGGTGCTTCCTACATATCTGGTTTACTTCCGGTAGAAGATAAATGCTAACGTGCCTGAAAACGATCCTTTCACATCATGCTATCGACTGTTTGTTGAGATTACAGCAAGCTACTGTATACCAAGAACTGCATTACTGTAAATAAACAGTACCTGCTGCTGAAACGGCTGCCAGTACTTGACTGTAATTTTACAGTAAAAAGGTTTACAGTGTACAGTCGGAGCAGGTCAATGAGGGAATGCCTGTGATGCCCTTTCAGTTTAAGAAGAGCCTACATTTTGAGCAGGCCAATCAGGTGCTGCTTGAGCTGTGATTGGCTGGGCTGGGGCGAAGGGGGAAGGGTCTGCTCGATAGAACAATGGCTGGCTGTGAATATGAATCAGATAACAAGATAGCAACACTTGGGGTCGGACTACGTTTTGACGGACTTCAAATCTTGCTGCTGCTTCTTGAACTTCAGCCAAATCTCCGTACTTAGGATGTCTGCTATGCTTGCTGCAGGATAGGACCGATCTAAGCCACCATGCTACCTATTTCCCACAATTTATAAAAGCATCCTCGTATTTGAGACCAATGAAATTAGATTAATTCGAAATTGCGGATGATCTTCAGGCGGGGTAGCTCAGGTATTCTTTGTTCCGTTAACTAATATCTACCGACCATAACCTAATAATAAACTACATGGATGGCACGTTCTACTTGGCCTGACCTTATCCGGCCTCATCCAGACAGAGGGACTCTGAACAGAGACTCTGTCCTTATCCTCTCTGGGTTTGTTACATGGCTGTTTCAGAGGAGGCTTCCCGTAGTGACCCTGTTGATGCTTTATCCCGTGGCCCAGTCCTGATACGCATGCCATGTATTTACCACATGAAGGGGAAATGGGAGCATTTCCATGACTAGCCCATACCCTGGATCAGACTGATATCAGTTATAATAAACCCTGGATCAGACTGATATCAGTTATAATAAAGCCTGTGTCAGGATGATATCAGTTATAATAAACCCTGGATCAGACTGATATCAGTTATAATAAAGCCTGTGTCAGGATGATATCAGTTATAATAAACCCTGGGTCAGGAGGATATGATAAGCGCTCCGCTGTGTTTCAGGGCACCAGGAACACCGGCCGGAGCATCGCTAACAGGAACTCGGCTAACCCCACCGCCATGCTGCTGGCCTCCTGCCTGCTGCTGGACCACCTCAAGCTGCCCGCCTACGCACACATGATCCGCAGGGCCACGCTGTCCACCGTCACCGAGACACGGGTCTGCTGCTCCCTCCGTCTGTCTGTCTGTCTGTCTGTCTGTCTGTCTGTCTGTCTGTCTGTCTGTCTGTCTGTCTGTCTGTCTGTCTGTCTGTCTGTCTGTCTGTCTGTCTGTCTGTCTGTCTGTCTGCTCCCTCCATCTGTCTGTCTGTCTGTCTGCTCCTCTCTCCGTCTGCTGCTCCCTTCTGTCTGTCTGCTCCTCTTTCTGACTGACTGTCTGTCTGCTCCTCTGCTTTGTGTGGATGTCACAGTCTCTGGCTGTGTATCTCACAGGGTTTAACCAGGCCAGTCTTACCCATTGGTATGCTGGCAGGAAAAAAATAAGATGAAGAAATACC
>OOFH01112269.1:0-12523 GCA_900323355.1 Merlangius merlangus
CGTACCACAGCAGCACTACGGCAATGCACGAGCATTTAAAAAGAAAACACCCGGGAGCACTGGTTCAGGATGGCAGCAAACCACCGCAAGTTCTATTGATTTTCCCCCTTCTCCGACCTGGAATGTTCGTCTATCAAGCCGTCGCAGTAGTATACCAAAGATAAAAGTTGTTTGTTTATTAATATTCGAATATATTCGAATATTTATTAATAATATTTGGACCATTAAATGTCTTCATTCCTTTATATTGTATAAAACTCGGCCAAAAGCCGAGCTCCGAGGGTTTGTTTACCAGCGTTGCTATGGTGACCGGTCTTGCGTGTTCCAACGGTTTATTAGGTATCTAAGCTGTCTAATCACTTCATTCACTACCTCTTCCTTGGTCATTACAATATTATGAAATATGAATAGACTTTGTCGGGTTCGGATTTTATACTCTGGTGAAAAGATAACTTTTGTCATGTTAAAAAAATATATATATAGTTTTTCGATTAGTCGACTAATCGAAAAAACAATCGCTAGATTAGTCGTTAGAAAAATAATTGTTTGGGACAGCTCTATACCTGAGTAGATGCTGGTCATCCAGTGATCAGCATTGGATGGCACAACACCGTGGCATGTGAGAGAACCAACCGGAAATCCTATGATTTGCTTTTGGAATTACACGATTTATGTTGCCGCGTTATCACTGTGCCATGTTTCCCACAGGCTAGTATATAAGCAACAGGCATTGGGCTGAGAAGCGAGGCAGGAGTAGGGGAAGAGTGAGGCCGAGCACGGTTAGCAGGCAGACGGGGAACAGGCACGGGTGCATGTCTAGTTCCAGGGAACTATCGCACCAATACAGCTAAAGCCAGAGGCAGAGGCGAACCAGAGCATCCAATAGCTCAGTGCATTCCTGGATGAACACCAAGAGACTGTTGCGGATGGTAAAGTTGTGTATGTGGCAGGTTGGTATGCTATCCATGCACCCAATTTTGTTTCCATTATTTTCCATATTACATTTTATTTTTCTTTTCTTTACTTATTTAAAAGGTCAGCTTACGTTTCGTTAAAAACGTTTCACGTCAGTCCTTCATTGGATGTACCCGTATGATGGCAATCGTTAAAATTTCCCAGCCAAACAAGTGACGACAGAATTTTCCTTCGTTAGTTTTTTGTGTTCGGATACCAGAACCCTATTCAAACATTCAGTAGCACTTGACACCTGTCGTCCAGTTGGAGAAGCGGCAATGCCAACAGAGACAGACCTAAACTAACTGGATGTGATATTAATATTTATTAAATATTCTAGTGTTCCCCCCCCTCCAGGATGTAGTTTTCCATGGTGGCGCTCCCAACAGTCTGTTGCTTCATAAGATGTTTCGGCAGGCGGCAGGTTTTTTGTATTCATAAGGGTTTACGTATTTACCCGCTATTTCAGGCAGCTATGAGATGATATAAAGCTCTGCCTACTTATAATAACAGTTTGGTGATTTAATAATAATGAAAAGAACAGGTAGCAATAAAGGTAATGATGTCTTAGGATTTCATGTCAAACGTTGCATATCAAAAAAAGATATTGCATGTAATTCCAAGTGTAACTATATCAAAATACTTTTTAATTAAATTTGCTATAAACATTAATCAACTGGGGATGCCAACTTGCAAGTTCTTCTTTTAAAAAAAAAAGGGCCCAAACCAGTGTCGGCCCAAACCACTGTCGGCCCAAACCACTGTCGGCTCAAACCACTGTCGGCTCAAACTACTGTCGGCTCAAACCAGTGTTGGACATCACTGACTGACTGGGTGTCCTGTATTTTCAAAATGTCCAGAACGTCTTTGTTTGGTTCCATTTCCGTTTAATTAAAGGACGTGTTTGCGCGGTTCTCACAATCCAATTCTGCTAATGGATTGACCTAATGCTCCAAAGGAGGACAGCCCCCCCTGTGCAGGGCCAGGTGTTACGGGCTAACGGCTCAATTCATTCTCCAGAACGCAAAATCCACCTTTCTTTAGAATTAAGAATTGGACAAACCACTTGGTCTTTGATAAAGGAATCTCAAAGACATGGGGTAGGTTATATTAGTAATTTCAACAGAGTTAGAATCTTCTGGCAGTTTTATCTGTAATTAACAACTTTGTGACAGGCCAGCTGTAGCGCTATTTTTTTAATAACCCCATCTTTTAAAGAGGAAATTATTGAGCGGTATCGTCATCAATTGGATCTTCTCTATAAAGTAATGCATCCATTTAACCATTGTGTTCTCTCCTCCCCAAAAAGTATTTTCCGTGTCATCTCTTTAGTTATTTGAGTCATGACGGTTAAAAGGCCCCCCGAGAAGGGAGCCTGAGTATATATCGTACATCCGTTTGATGAGGGCAAGTCAAACCTCAACAAGCATTCCCCCCTTCAGTTCAGCAATTATGTTGCGTCAAAGGCAACATTTTGAACATGGGCTTGCTCAAAGCGGAGCCTGGGGCCACAATGTCAACTTGTTTCTTTATTTCTCTCTAGCTTGGTATCTTTCCCCTGGTTTCTATTGGTTAGCTCAAATAAATTGTCATGTTAAACATCGTAAACACTTTCCTGTGAAAAGGTCTACAGAAAACCATATAAATACTATATATGTCATGACCGATCTAACCAAGCTGTACATTAAATGTAGCCGTAGCTCTGGAGGTAGAGATGAGTGTCCAGACGCTGGAGGGTGATTGGTTAAATCCCTGGTTCACGTCGGCTTTGTCGACTGTCCCTGTGCAGAAAGTCTAACTTGTAACAGCTTGAGCAGATCGCACACTTTTCGTTTGTTTACCTGTCAAGTGAGTTACTCTCTTCTAACTGGCAAACTCCATGCCAAGTCAAGACGATAGTTGTAAAACTGAAAAACATGGCACGTTCGGCTCACTACACCTGCATCCTGCTCAGCTGCACTTGCCAATTATTAAAAAAAAAGTACAAACAGATGTTCAGTATTGTAACCATGTGCAACCACTAATTATGCCTCTCCATCCTCCCATTATCTCTCCCTCTCATCCTTCCAGAGAGTTCCAAGCCCAACAAGAGTTCAACACCGATGCTAACCAAACAGTCTGCTCGGTGGCAGGTCACTAAGGAGCTCCATCAGACCGAGAGCAACTACGTGGACATCTTGAATACCATACTAAAGGTGTGTGTGTGTCGAAGGTGGAACATTTATTTTCTTACCACCTTCCAGCTTGGGCCCAGTGGTTTTTCATGGCAACATTTTCAATTGTGTGTGTGTCCTTATTGACTGGTCCCAGTGGTAAGGCAAGCAACTGACCAGTGACCAGCGAGGGAGGAAATAGCTTGCATGGTTCTCTCTGCCTCCCTCACTCTTTATCTCACTCACTCCTCTATAGAGCTAACATTTTTATACCTTATTCAGTCTCTATTGTTCATATGGCCCCTACCTTTATCACTGTAAATACAAGAGAGCAGAGTTAATTTGATTGATTATTTGTCATCATACCTGAAATATTAGCTACCAATTCTCAAATGTATTTGAGAATCGGTAGCTACTATTGTACGTATGATAACCAATAATCAATCAAATTAACTATGCTCCAACTTCATAATAACACTGGATAGCTTTACCGTCAACCATACCCTTTATGAAACTATTTTGATTTATTTTTCATGATTAAAAAAAAATTCATGTCCATCGGAATGTCTTTTCTCCACCTCAGCTAGGATTTCTAGAATCCGTTTCCCGGTCCCCTCGCTCCCTCTCTCGCCCACCCCCCACTCCTCCTATATTCATTTCGTTTCCAACACAACCTTTTCATACACAAAGGCGCGCGAGGCGTTTTGCTCACTCATCAGTTCATAAGCCTTCGGAGCCTTCTTCTCCAAAGCAGCAAGCCTCCCTTCGCCCGGCGTCCCCAGTGTAGCCGTGGCAGGCTGTTCTCTCATTAGTGTCTTGAACTGAAAGGTTAGCCCTGCCGCAGCGGCCGCCATTAACATTCACCTGAATACCAGCTCTCAAATCGTCTGGCATTTACCAAAGAGAAGGTGGTGAAGGAGCGCAGATTAAACACCAGGCCAGCCCCTTCATGGTTTAGTCATTTAAAGGTAAAAGGGACGGTAATGAAAAGGGAAAGGCCTTCTATTTGTGAATGTTTTGTGGTCATTCCTTAATTTCCTTTTTCTTTTTTTTATTGAAGTGGAAATACGCAGCCAAAAGCTAGGATGGAGTACTTCAATAAGCATTTTTTAAGCTTTCCTCCTGCAGTCATCTTTTTACTGGTCATCTTCAAATGAGCTAGCAACCAACCACCTCTTGACTTATTTTGGACCATAAAAAGCACATGCATTTCTTTTTTCACACAATTGATACCCACAATTGATATCATATATTTAGAAGTATAATGCTATGCTACATGCCTCTCAACATGGCTATACCGGCCTCAGCCTTCTCGGTCTATATACTACTTGACAATATGCTAGGCAAGAATATTTATTTATCATTGTTTTACGTACACATGTGAAGTAAGTAAATGCCATCCGATTCACTTGCATTGCTTTGCATGTACAGAGTCAATTTGTTTTGTTGTTGTTAGTTTTGTCTCAACTTTCTTCCTTTTACCATTTTGTAAATGGGTATTTCCTAATCACTATGGCATTGGGATACTTTATCGTTGTTCTACGCTGCACTTAGCATTTGGCAACCGCATTTGCCTTCAGGTTCAGGCTTTCTGTGCTTTCTGATAATGAAAAGCACTCTGTACAGCCTGACACTTGTTAGTGTGTCAACATGCAAGTGTTGAAACATATTAAGGTAGCATGAATGCAACTTGAATGCATCATCGTTAAATTTGGTAGCTTGCCATATGCTGTGTCTCTTCGTGAGCATTTTTTTTAAAGGTGACACTGTCAAGATATTGACATACAGGCTAAGCAAGGTCACACAAATATATGTTGCTCTGCTACACCAATGAAGAGGCTCCTCTTTTGATTGTTGAGTCCTACATGCTCTGAAAGCAAAGTTTGTACACTCTGCTAAAGCTGAGGCTGTAATCCGTCCATGCATGAAACAAAACACTATCCTGTCTCTTCGAGTTGCTTTGAAGAGGGTGAAAAGTGTTTGTTTGTAGCCGACGCTTGTTTTCAACAGCTTTACACTTGCTGCACCTTGTGTGTTGACTCGTGGACATTAATCTGTTTGTGTGTTTTGTGTGCGTGTGGTTTGTCTTTTTATTTTTTTGGATGTTTTTGTTTCCCAGCTCTTCAAGATCCCGCTGGAGAAGGAAGGGCAGGTAGGGGGCCCGATTCTGGCCCAGGAGGAAATAAAGACCATATTTGGAAGTATCCCCGACATTTATGACGTTCACAGAAAGATCAAGGTAAGTCTTTTTTTTAAGTACGCACGAAAACATGCATGCATGTAGAAAAACATCATTCATATATTTTTCTTTATTTTGCATTCATATTGCATTATATTTATTTTGCAAATATATTTATTGAATTGTATACAGCCAAAACATACTTAAAGGGGACATATTATGAAAACAACACTTTTCCTGGGATTTGGGATGTGCTTTTGGGTCTCTGGTGCTCTCACACGCATGCATACTTTGAAAAAGTCGACATGATTTTTTTGAGTATGAATTTCTGAAAGTAATCCGCCAACAGTTACCAAACAAGCGAGTCAGTTTCGGCGCCCCCTCCTACGTAGGAAGGGGGCACAGTTGAATATTACCTCCCACTTCCCCACTCCCCTCCAATCAGAGCATAGCTACGATTTTGTGGACCAGCGGACAAGCAGCTCCGGCGGGGGGAACTCGGCGGCAGCCCTGCAGCTAAGCTCCGGGAGTAACATCCCACTCTCTGCCGGACTGCCGCCGAAGCTTCGGCGGCAGTCCGGAGGAGGAGACATGGAGGAGAAAGAGATTGTGCTCCCGGAGCTGAGCTGCCGGACTGGCAGTCTGGCAGTTCATGGACTTCCCGGTGTACTCCGGGAGCTGAACTGCGGCCAAAGCTTTCCGGCAGGTCCGGCGGGTGTACTCCGGGAGCTGAACTGCCGCCGAAGCTGGCAGGTCCGCTGGGGGTAGGTCTTGGCGGCAGTCCGGCAGCTCCGGCGCAGGGAGCACGACGGCAATTCCGGCAGCTCAGCTCCCGGAGTACAATGTCGCAGTTCATGGTCTTCAGAGAGTCAAGGCCAAAGTTCCTTTCCCCCAATTCCTCTCAACCAGGGCCGAGATATCCCGCACTACGTGTCTTTACTTTTTGTGGAAGTGCCTCAGACTGCGATATAATATTACATAAATACCCATATGCAATATTATTATTATTATTATATGATATAGATATAGGGCTCCAGGAGTCCGCAAACGGCAACAATCCCGTCTCCTCCATGCTGTGGTTCAGTGCATTAAAGCTACAGACACCAAAAACAGCTCATTGAGAAGCTTCAAACAGCTTCAAAAACATGTTTTCTGGAACTCAAATACTACCGGTATGTTTACTTGTTGGGAAAACAACATAATATGTCTCCTTTAATATAAATGTATTCAATCTCTGTATAGTAGTTTTTTTTTTTTCAATTGAGAAATATATATTTTATGGGTACAGTTCAAATCGGTGAATACATTACCATAGTGCTGCGTAGGCAGCACTTGCAAACCGCCCAAACCAAATATTGCCTTAAGTCAGTCCAGCGGCCTGCAACCGCTCAACTTTTTTTAATGAAACTAGGATAAAACTGAGATTGCCGGTCAATCCCCACTTATGCTGTTATTGAGGTTGTGTATAAACCATACGAATATACAAACAGTCATGCCCCGTCCCAATATACACACAAAGCCTTAAAAAATATTGTTTCTGATGTGTGACCACGGTTGACTCCGGAAAGTGTGCACTATGGATCAGCCCACGCATCTTTTTCACGCACAAACTTGTGTTTCAAGGGAAAAGCACAAGCGCTTCCGTTAATTAAACACTCTGCTAAACTGATCATTCCTAGAGGAGCCTGTGGCTTACGTCAAAGTCCACCACTAATAATGCTCCATTTCTGCCCCTTTATGCATTAGAATCATCTTTAAAGTTACTGGGTTGGGTATATTAGAGCAGTATCATTGTTCCGAGTCCCATGGGGTCAGCCCAAAATCCTGCCAGTGTGGTCTAGTTTTTGTTTCAAGTTTGATTCTCTTTATACATTCCATTTCTTTAGATAAGCGGCCAAGTGGGGGGTTAACATAAAACGGAATTGTAAAATAGAGCAGGGATGATCAGAAAACAAGGGCTTTTACAAGGTATTTAACTTTGGCTTTGCCTCAATCTTGAAAGACTTATTGGCTGTTGATGATATAATTTCTTTTCAAAGGCTGACCTTGAGGAGCTCTTGAATGACTGGTCAGAGGACAAGAGCGTAGGAAACATCATCCTGAAATATGTGAGTACATTTATTAAGTAGTATTATTGTCTGTCTGTATGTCATCACCAGATTGTGGCAGGGTGGACTGATGTTGCATCATGTATGGACATGTGTTGTTGACCGTCTTAATGCAATCGCGCAAACTAAAAATAACAATATTCTGAACGGTTTGTGGTTATTGCTTTTGATATGCAGCTTGAAAAACTAAGGTAATACATTGCGTTTATAGCATTTGCTAATTATGCAGCAACACTGAGTTTCCCAACCTTATATGTCAGAAGAAAGCTTTTCCTCAGGGGAAACGTGAGGCCCTTATTGTTTGACTACTTACCCAACTTGGAAAAATACTATTTTATCCGGTCTTAAAATGATTGTTAGTTTCATTTAGTGCCCTTTTAGTGAGCACTATCAACCAAACAGTGGTAATGCAATATTAATCAGTAAACTATTGTCCGTGTAAACTTCGAAGAAATCTCTGAATTCACAAAATAAACATAAACGAAGTACTTGTATTCTAGAAATGCACCGATACATTAACTTGATACCAACTCAATGCAGGCAAAGCATGAGTCAAGAATCAAATCAAAAATATATATATTTGGAGCTACCTCCACTTATTTTATAAGGCACACTGCTGTTTTCTTTATAGGGACCTCTGAAATATTTTTCAGAGGAAAGCAATGATAATCTGTTGTTGAAAATGGCAAGGTCAAACATCATTCACTGTGGCACACAAATGTAAGTTTGGCCATTGTGAATATACCATTCTAGTAATATTATTTAAATTGTTGTACTATATACAGTGTTAAACACTACACTACTTCACGGAGGATGGACTGCTATGTCGTTTGGCGGTTAGAAGCCCAACGCAGTGTGAGAAGGACTCGTAAATATCTTAGAACTACATGCATTTTTCAAAAATGTCTATGCCCTAATGTCTTCTTGTTTCTGTCTTTTAAGTCATGAATGAAGACTGTGGACCTTTTTTATCTCCGTATTATTCTATTTGGGCAGTGTCTTTACTGAAAACACTTAAAAAATGTAGAGTATGTAAATTATGTAATGGTGTTTTGAAAGGTTACACCGTAAAATGATTTCCCTACACAGTGTTGTACTAGGAAAAAGGGGCACACTACTAATTGTTAGACAGAATCAAATATGAAAATGACCCTTTTAACTTTGCTCATTGTTTGCACATATATTATTTATGAATGTGGCTAAGATTTGGAGAGATCTGAGCAGCAGCTACTTAACATCCAAATTAGTGTGATTTCCTCTGGAGATGATTATATTATTCACATTTGTTATTTCCCCCTGCTGGCTAGCTTGACATTTCAACCATTAGCATGTCTTTAACATATATTTTATGTGTATTTCACAGAATACAATAATAAAATAGGACAGCAAATAATAAAATGGAATGCTAACTTGATGGAGCACTACAGACAAGATGACTAAATATTTCAGATTGTGAAAGTTATGCCTTCTTTGTTGTTGTGCTGAACAACTTTCTAATCTCCTAACCGTGTGACCTTGAACGGCCAAAGGCTGGGAGAATTCACAACCACAACATGCATTGCACTATCCTATCAGGCCAGTCATGAAAATTATATTTCTGGGCTTCAGGTAGTGGGTTCGTAGAACTTAAGGACATTTCTGTAGCATTGCACACACCTTGCTGGTGTGGTCGAGGGAAAGGCACAGGGTTGAGGTTGAGTATCTGTCCTTACAGTTCCCACTAAAGGCAGCTAACCGTACCCCTCACCATGCACCCCCCGTGTTTCATTCTTTCAGTCCAAAGAGATGCTCAAGACCTACCCGTCCTTCGTCAACTTCTTTGAAATGAGCAAAGACACCATCGTCAAGTGTGAGAAGATGAAGCCGCGTTTTCACGCGTTCCTCAAGGTACGTGACGTGGAAAAGTCGATCTCAGATCTGTTGCAGAGACACATTTTGTTTTTGATTATTTTGTGGCACCTCCTTTTGAACACCGCTGTAACTGCTGTTATGTTCTGTCTGTGCTTCTTCTCCTCGTGGGTCTGCAGATCAATCAGTCCAAACCAGAGTGTGGGAGACAGACTCTTGTCGAGCTTCTCATTAGGCCAGTGCAGAGGCTGCCCAGTGTTGGCCTTCTGCTCAATGGTAACCCAGTGCTGCGCCGACGACGGTCAAGACTCAGACATACATGCATTACATTTCATTGCAAGTTGGCATGATTTAAAGCGGGATAGGTTGTCCACTATCTCAAACATACCCCCCCCCCCCCCACAAGTTCGTTCAAACATACGCATCAAAATCATGTCACTTTTGCTTTTCATTTGTTTCCTCCTGTTTGTTTTACGCAAGCCCATCCATTCGACTTATTGGACCCTTGCTCTCTTTCTTTACCTCTTCAACTCACCTGCAGACATTAAGAAGCACACGTCGGATGACAACCCTGACAAGAGGACCCTGGAGAGAGCCATAGAGGCTCTGAAAGAAGTCATGACGTGAGTTCTGTGCCTCAATGGGCCTTCATTCACCTACCGGCAGTGATGCCAGTAACGCGTTACTGAGTAACGTGTAATATAATGCATTACTTTTTCCAAACCAGTAATCAGATTAAAGTTACTCATCAAAGTCACTCTGCATTACTATTTTTTTATTTTTTTACCGGATCACCGATTGGCGTTGCGAGCGATGGAGTGGTGTTTGTGTGTGTGTGTCTGTGTCCGTCTGTTTGTGTGAGAGTGCGTGTGAAGCGTAAGTCTCCAAAGACTTCAATCTATCAGAGGCGAGTGTCGACTTTGACTCTCCAGATTGCGCCACCAGTTGTTATGAGAGGCGGAATAAGTCGCGTGAGTGCATGCGTGTGCAGAGCTGTGTCCGGTGATCGCCTCGAAAAGCGTACGGTGAATTTTGTCCACGCATCAAAAATTTTTTTTAAATTAGAATTGGAAAAACCGGTTGTCTCATCTAAATGTAACTAATAAAGTAACTTGTAATCTAACTTAGTTACTTTTAAAAATCAAGTAATCAGTAAAGTAACTAAGATACTATTTTAAGGAGTATATAGTTATCAGATTACTTTTTCAAGGTTACTATGGCAACACTGCCTACCGGCCTTCTTGGTTATCTGCATTCCTCCCCCTTTCTCACCAAGCCATCGATTTTGAGCTTGTTAATGGCACTGCTTTAGTAATTTTTATGTATTATGGCTAGTATTATGGCTCTGGTACAATTTTGTTAATTTTCGTAATTAATTCATTGACACTGCAGCCAACCCTACAAAATCAGTATTTGTCACAATGATCAGAAACGGACGCTGAACGAGATTATTCCAGGATGTTTATTTGTATTAATGGCCATTCACATAAGCATTAAGTCTTCAACGCCCCTATCATTGGCATTTCTAACATGAGAGGTTTTAGAAACTATTTAATTTGAACGTTCATGTTAACAAATCGGGCGCATGGTTAGGATCCGTTATTCATTGTTGGCTTGCTCTGAACTAACTTGATCAACAGGCATAATAAAACAGCATTGGTTTGTAACAGATGCACAGTTAACACACCAAGTGGTAATTAGTAATTAAGTACGGTAATAAGTATTACCAAACGCGCTCATTTTAGCGTTGTTTTCCAATGGTAAAGGATGAGCTGTAGGGATAATAGTTTGTTCTGATATCAAAGCAATTGTAAGGACTTTGCTTTTGTCGAGTTGATTTTTTTTTATTTTAAAACCGAATAAATTGCACTTTTGCACACACAACCATTCGGTACAGTTCTCAGGAAGCACTCTGGCATTGCGTTTGTGAAACTTTTGCGTCTGCTGCGATGCTCTTCTGTGTGATCCGCCCCTCGGGCAGCAATACAGTACTCCCACTGTGAAACTGCATAGCTTTGTTCGTGTACCACCAGTTTTCCGGACCACTGTTTTTTCTCTAATGTTGACCTTTATAATTTAATCCCATGTGCTCTTGTTCCCTGGAAAAAAAGGCAGCTAGGAAAATAACTGGGAGAATATTAGTATATCAATATGCCCTTCAGAGTGTCTGCTCTTTTATTGTATTTTCTACATCATGTAAGGCTATTTCTACACACTTATGTCTATATACACATGGTTAGCATTAATTAATTAGAGAAAAGCATACATTTTGTCACTGTCAATTTCAATATATAAGGTCAGAATGAAAAGGATATTTGGCCTTTTCCATATTGCTCATATCTAGTGTCCAAGTGGAATGCTGCAATGTATTTTATTTTACAGATTTAAAGCATTTGTGGTTAGTTCCCGTTTTTAAAAACATGAAATGACAAAAGTCCATCATTGATTCAGTGACCCCCCCGTTCCCCCGTTCCCCCTTGCCCTCTCTGCATCGTTGCGTTTTCACGCCAATGCATCTCTCCCCTCTTTCATTCTCATCACTTTGTTCTCTGTTCTGGCTCCGTTCTTTAATCCCCTGGTTTTTATGTTTGCTGTGGGTCTACTTCCTTCCGGCTCTGGTCTGTAGTCACATCAATGAGGACAAGCGGAAAACAGAGGGCCAGAAGCAGATCTTTGACGTGGTGTATGAAGTCGACGGCTGCCCTGTAAGTTGAAGCGCTGCAACGCTCTTCTATTATATATTCTTCGAATTCCCCTCCAATCCTTCTGCTCTTTTAGCTTAATGTTTTGTCGCAGATGAACTGGGCTTTTAATGGATGAGTGGACCTGTTTGTAATTGAAGCAGTTTCCTCCAGGCCCTCTCAGACATTTGATCATTCCACAAAGGCTGTCGATTTTAAGCCACACGAGCACGGAATATGCCAACTTTGAGTTTGTTGATGCAAAACAACTGTGGTAAGAGGAGATTATACCAGAAGGAATAGCTACTCAACTTTCCGTGCATACTCAAATTCAAGGCATAACATCACACTGAAGGTTGCCAGACATTAGTATGGCAGTGTCTTATCTTGTATTGCACAACATTTTTGCTGCGTTAAATGCGCTGTCCTAACTCCTAAGGGGATGCAAACAAGTTTAAGACATCCCTTTCGGCGAGTAATGGATACTTGCCATGATCCATCTATCGGGATATACATAGTCGCTAAATGGATCCTCAATTAAAAAAAATTCTGATGCAGCCCTGGTCGTCGTCGACGACATGCATGGAAGACATTTTTTTT
>OOFH01112270.1:0-14796 GCA_900323355.1 Merlangius merlangus
CTCACACACACACACACACACACACACACACACACACACACACACACACACACACACACACACACACACACACACACACACACACACACACACACACACACACACACACACACACACACACAGGAAAAGGCTTTTATGATATGTATGAAATCAATCTGTTTATCTCAACAACTGCACCATCAACTTTCAACATCAAAATTATTTCAACGTGGGCTTAGGCCTATATGCGCCGAAAACGGATCGCTATTTATTTTACTGAACACAGCCTGCATGGAGGTCAACTAAACACTTTTTTAGCATATGGCATATTGTTACCAGAATTCGTAGTGTTCAGCAGAGAAATAGTCCACCAAAGACGTTGAAGTCGCTTAGACCGAGGACGCTGGGGTTGATAAGTTACCGGACTACTTGCGGAGTGATGCGACAGAAAAAGAAAAGAAAAACACTTTCCTTGACAGTGGTCATTATATGCTAAGCAAGGGTGAATTACCAAACAATTATTCACGACCGGAAGTTGTGGAGGGTCATGCAAGTGAACAGAGCGTTCAACAGCATTGAGAAGAGCCGTGTAATAAATAACAATAGTCGCATTCATTATTCGATTTTCTACGTGACGACGACTATTCGACCTGAGCCCGGCCCGCGGGCCGATATTTCCCACCACTATACTTGGGCCGGGTCGGGCCGGTCCTTTGATCGAGCGTTTTTTTTATTTTTTTTAATCATTGCTTTATTGGCCTAATCCGAGGCGAAATCTAGGCCATAAACAGGAATATTATAGGGATTTATTGCACAGGTCTTCTCAATGCCGTGGAACGCTCATGTTCATTTGCATGGGTAGTATCCGGTAAATTTCTCTGCTGGTCAACACTACGAATGCTGGTAACGATTAAATTGTAAAAAGACATACCATGTTAAGTTATTTTTTCGTTTTGGCAAGTAGCCGTGTAATAAGCCGGATAATGTATAGAACACCGCCGGTCTTATCGAAAATAAGCCCCTTCAGGGGGAAGCAACACGCCTCCGCTGCGCATCAGTACCCTGTTCGCCCTGTCGGGGCTTATTTTTCCAGGTAATGACCGGCGTTCTATACATTATCCCTGACGTATATATTTAGCAGAGTAGGCCTAAGTAACAAATGTGTACAAAGTTACACATGTATTAAAAAAAATGTTGGGTTGAAATTGGGCTCGGGCTCATAATTACAGTTAATGAAAGTCTGGCCGGGCGGGGCTCGGACAGAACGTGCACGGGCCGGGTCAGGCTTAATTTTCTGGGCCCGATCTAAGCTCTAAATGGAACCCGGATGCTGTTTGTTGTGGGGGGTGTTTAAGCAGCAGGATGATGTTGATGGTGGTTGAGGAGGCACACACGCATTCACCAGTTGCCTCGTTGTATTGCAGGATGAGGAGGTGGCTCAGTGTTTTCAGTTGAACTTGCGTTGGCTAAACGCATTAACAGTAACATAGTCATGTAATGCAAGAACAGTGGTGTTCTGGCTAGGATTCACTGCTGTGATAGTTAATTCTGTTTAATTCGTATGTTTTTATTATTATTTAATTTGATGTATACTAAATGGACCTGAAGTTCAGTTACAAAGGCTGCACCACAAGAAAAGAGTATTTGATCATGCTTTTAGTACTATGCTACTGGTAGTACTGTTTGTTTTGATACTACCCACCACAACTGCTGCTATACTTTGTAAATTTATAGCCTTTGGTTTGCATCCATCACAATAATAATCACATAATTAAGCCGTAAAACAAATGAGTGTCATATAGTGTGATTCAACTAATTATATGTTTTAATTAAATTATGGAATGAGAATAAAGGGTAGGGCTTCAGACATCTGAATAACCATCGAGCACACCCACTGACACCCTGCCACGTAGATTGACCAGAATAATCCCCTTTTCTGACACCATGGGCTTGCTGCAACATATATCATCTTGGCTTGTGTTTCCAGCCGACACATGGTTACTCTTGCTCGACTCTTGAAACTCGGGCCTCATGACCAACGTGTTCAGCATGTTTTTCTGACTTTGTAGGGAACCATCCTTGTGTTACACAATTCGCAATAAAAAAAATTCTGCCAATCATTCACTCCTGATGGGCATCAACACGTTTTTAAATTAGGCATGGGTGAGAATTTGAAATAAAGGAAATCCCCCACATCTATGATTTTGTAGCTACAATCAGCAAATGGCTGAAATAATGGCTTGAGCACTTTGTATTTCCACTGTCCAACATTGAACACAGGAACAAGGCATGATGCTCATCTGTTCTGTTTTCATGAACAACAACTGAACCGCTTGCTGGTATTTAGGCTTTTGTTTCTTCCTCGCCAGTGTTATTCAATATTTTAATCACTGGGATCTGACCGACTGCTTCTGGTTTACATATTTAATTTATATCCTATCCATGTGGTTCCCAGGCTAGATTTATCTTTGGTTTCTTATCGGTCTTTAAAGATTGATTACATTACTAGTGTTATAAAAATAAAACTAGTACGTAATACCCCAATGGACGCAGTTTGCCTGAAGCGACCTTTGAGCTAGATGCCTTACCCCTAACTGCTAATTAATGACATCTTGACATTTTTTTGATGAAAGCATCTCTAAAGGACTCCTTCATCCATCATTGGGGAATCCTGAATGCATCACAACTTAAGAGGATTCATTCAACCATGATCCACCTTATTGGAACCACTACCTGGACTGAGTGAACCAGTGGGCGCCGATGCCCCCTGAGGATTTAAAACATTGTGTGTTTTAATGTGCACTGCTTGTGATCCAATGATTCATGATTTGAAAACAACTTCCAAATACAGGCCAATAGTAACTTATTTTTTTAAAAGAAATCTATAAGCTGCAGGATGGAAAAAGGTTGTGTGTTTCAAAATAGTGCAAGATGCTTTGTAGTATAAGCTGCATCATATTATGCACCAGGGGCCTCTGCGCCACGTTGCTGACGTTTTAACACTCAAATGCAAATAAGTGAAAATAGCGGATGATTTCTTTGAAGTCTTTTAGGGTGCAAAGAGGTTTACTCAGTGTATCTGTGTATTGTTCCTCGACCTGGTAAAAAAAATTGAATCTATCAGACCTAGAGGTATCCCAGTAACATAGGTCTCAAAAGAGTTTGATGCCAAAATTCCCCCAGGGGCCGCTATAACTTCCAGTTTCAGTTTCAACCCTCGGCTTGGCCACCCGATGAAGAAAAAAAAAAGCATGCTGAAAATTTTTGCCATCGAGACCCATAATGTCCGTCAAGTAAGATTTTGCTGCAGTGAATATCTCTAAATCTCCTTCCTTCAGAACTATAGCTTTAAATGTTAAAGCTATGTTTTGATATTCATGATCTATGGTCTAATAATCGTTGGATAGGTATTGATTGTTTAAAAAAATTGCAAGTTACGGCAAATTCAATATTTGTTAATTTGGAAACAATATTCTATCAAGCCCAAGTCATCTTCAGAAGGAAGCAGAACTTGCCACATACATAGAGGCCTTCTGAACACATGTACAATTTTTTTCGATAGCTAAACAAATTTAGGTCACGCCAACAATTTGCGCTAATGTTCCATTTCCATCGCAAGACTGAAGGAGGCAGGAACTTGAAACTTGCCAGAAACATAGAGCTGTGTGTTTCTGTGTTTTTCTTATCTGTACGAGTATGTTGATGTAAAGTACAGCGTCTGCCACAAGGACCGTGGGACACCGGTTCGATCCAACCTCGACCAAACATTTACTTAGACATGGCATGAAATAGAATAATGTTGTGCAAAACTCATGATTTGCCTGGAAAGGCAGTGCATGGCTGATGCCCTGTAAATACCTGTGGGACTGCTTGTTCTATTATTGTTTTGTGTAGTTTGTTTCCAGTTTTAGTAAAAAATAAAGCTGCAAGCAGAATTTTATGCGGGCCGAGCCTAACGCAGACCATTTACACCTTAACTAGCTTTAACTTGGATCTGGTGTATCAAACTTTCTGGTGTATCAAACTTTCTGGTGTATCAAACTTTTTACTCGTCAAAAGGCTTATGTGTCTTTAAAGTTTTCAATTGATCGCTGTAGCGCCCCCTATGGTCCTATTTGGATGAACCTTAGCATGCTCCTTAAGAACATCACGTTTTGTGATGATTGACTCAAGTTAACCCCACCTTTAGTTAACCTTGATTAGGGCAATTTGGCCATCCGGCATCGAATTTGTTACAGGTTCTGGGTTCCCTCTGAACATTTGTTCAACTTGAGGAGAGTCAAATGTCTACAGGATTTCATGACTGTTGTTGAAAGGGGTCAGAAAACATGGCCGGCCAAAGTTTGCATTTTCAGTTAATTGCTATAGCGCCCCCTATGGCTAATCTGGATAAATGTCGGAACAGTTAATCTTAACCCATGTGGATCTAACTACACAAAGTTTGATGATGATTTGGTTAAGTTAACTCCGCCTTTTGGTTGATAAGTTTCATTTTGATGTTTTTGAGCCTCTGGTGACATGTGGTTTTGTCATCCACTTCGTCTTACTTGAGCAGTTGGAACTTTGTTCCCCAACCGTCACTAAATTGGTCCCACTGACTCAAATCAAACATTCACTCTAGGAACTGTGGGGATTTTTGTCTCAGGCCAAGACCATGTCGACTCCCTAATTGTAAAACGGTGGATGTCAGTCCCCCCTCGGTGGTTAGACGACGAGGATGAGGATACTTTTGAAAATAAATAAAACATCAAAAAATATAAAACGGCCCATTATTAATGATGCACACAATGTACTATTTGGAACCATGGAGCAATAGTGAGCTAGATGGAGAGGCAGACAGCTGCTGATAGCACCGCAATATTTCAACATGATAGTGAACTAGATGGAGAGCCTGACGGCTGCTGACAGCGTCGCAATATATACGAGTACAGCTTTTGAGGAGGCATGCTCTGGTAACAAGGAGCTGTTCCTTGTTCTTCACATGGGCTTTAGACTTTAAGGGATTATCGCGTATATTTTTACGGTCCAATCAATTTGTATTTTGTCAAATTACGCTCTTATACAGCATGTACCACCAAACATTTTAAGCTTTTGCGTCGCTGTTGTAACTTTGTCTGCATGTTGCACCGGCAATTTTTTAGTTTTATTTCCCTCACTGTGTTGTTAAATAATTGGTGTCAAATGGGTTTAAATGTAGCTGCCAGTGTGATGAAACCACACTTTTCATATACAGTTTTGGAAAAAGAGACACAACGCATCCTCCTGTTTGCAAATTACAGAAGCAAGATTTTCCATTATCCAATATAGTTGGTTATTGTTTCTTCCACCATAACTTTGGTAGTATTTTTTTCTTCCTTTTGCTGAACGCAGTAGTCCCCGATTAAAAATTCAGACAATGGGAAATACTTGCGTCCCAAATGTCTGCTTCATCCTTATGCTCTGCTTTTATTGGATGGTTGTTATTCCAGACATGGTTAAGTGAGTTGGGTGACAGAGCCAGGCCCTGTGCAGACTAATTTTTTTGACGCCACTGGACTAAATTTAAGATGACTTAGTTTGAATTAACCTCAATAAGGGATCTCCCGCTTTTTCACTTCCGATACGATACCGATACTGCAGCTTTGGGTATCTGCTGATAATGATATCAGTCCGATTCGTTTACCCTTGGTCCACAATTGGACCGATGCCGTTGATCGGATCGGGACATCCCTAACCTCCAATATATACTGTGTTTTGCTCACAGAGAAGTAGTTTGCTGGGGTTTTGTTTTCCTACATCACATAGATGCCATGCAAAATGTGTTTGCTCGGATGCATCACAGTGGTATTGACTTTATGTATGTATTTATCTCCCCTAGGAGAGAGCAGTGGGAATGCCTCATCCCTCTCTCTCTTCCTGCCCCTGGTGGTGTCCCTGACACTACTGGTTGTTCTGACGGTGCTGCTGGTCAACTGCGTCACCTGCTGCAAAGAGAGAGAGATCAACTTTAAGGTAAATTATGACAAATTATGACTTGAATGAAGGTGTTGTAGTTGAGGTCCAAGAGTTATTATTGAGTGTGATTTTTAAGAAATGGCATAGCAGGCGGTCAGCTATCAGCAATCTAAATGCGCTTTGAGAACATTTAATCTGTGCGTCTCTTCCCTGTCATGGGCTAGCTAGGGAATCCTTTTTCCCTGTTAAACCCATGTGCGGATTCCAACAATTCTCAATAGCTGTAAGTCCTTCTATGCTCCTGTTATGCTCCTGATGGGCCGTATGTGTGAACAACATATCCTTACACTGGTATCCTGAAAATGTCCTGAAAAAAGATTTTTTTTTTCTCTGTAGGAAATGTTAATTACCTTATATGTGAATGAGGAGTAGAAAGTTTGTACTTTTCACACCACTTACTGTGGGCGTGTTTATGACGCTTTGGTCTGCATTTGCATGTCATTGGCCCAATCCAATGTCCGGACTCACAGACTTTATTGCGCGTTCTTGCGAAATTATTAAGGCTTTAGGGCTGTCCCAATGTGGAATTCCAAAGGGCTTGATGGTTTGAGTCCACATTTATCGAGCCCTTTCCGTGAATCAGTGCAGACTTCACCTAAGGGAATTACCCACAGTTCAAAGCGGTGTGACGTTTACCGCATACACCGAAGGTGAACAACAAGACGACGCTACTGTCAATGCGTGATCAGATGGGAATTTCAGCCTTATTTTAGTGAGCCGGATCATTTGGATCAGGTCACCACCAACAGCCAGCTTTTTTGCTCCCAAACGGCTATAAATATTAGGCTACTACTTATACCTTTTATAATTCAGCCAAATGTAGCCCGTTCTGATTTACTTTTAGTTGGCCCTATGTGCAATGATAGTGAAAATCAACTAAATTATTCAATACATCAATTATAATTAGGGCATTTAGCAGACGCTTTTATCCAAAGCGACTTACATTTGTTAATACACACATTAACACAGACGGTAGAGTCAACCATGTAAGGTGATAGCCAGCTCGTCAGGAGCAGTTAGGGTTAAGTGTCTTGCTCAGGGACACATCAACACTCGGAGGAGCTGGGGATCGAACTAGCAACCTTTCAGTTACAAGACAACTAAGCCGACCCCAACATAACATCCTTTATTCAAAAGTAGCCGACAATTTATTATTTATATTTACAAAAGAAAAAAAAAAGGGAATTCCAAAACCGGCAAGTGTCAGCAACATCTTTGTCATTAAACGTTGCCAAGGCAGCATGTGCTCTCGTGAAGTGCTGTCCAAATCCCATATATACCTGAGGCCATGTGGCCTCACCCACTCGCTCACTTAGCACCTGAGATCAATTAAGTCTGTGAGTCCTTAGTCCTCAGGGCTCACTTTGGGATTGGGCCACTGAGTGGCCCCCTAAATGATAATCAAACCTGTTGCCTTTTGTTTGCTGAATGGTTAAAAAATATTTAAATGTGGGCACTGCTTTTCAGAGTCATTCGTGGTGAACGCTAAAAGATAGGTCTTATCATTCCCCTAAAAGTACACATCAGACAATAAATTACAATACATGAGTCACAGCTGCACGCGTATCTAGGTTTTTTATTTTACAATTGACAGTGGCCGCACTTATCCCACCTCCTGCAAACTTAGACCCTATGTCATATCCCGCCCCTTGCAAGCCCACCTCCCCTAAACCCTCCGTTGATTCTACTGATGTTGATTGAAACGACATCGATGTCCGCATTAAAAGCATCAAGTGTGAATAATACCCTCAGGGTCGAATGTCCTGATATACAAATGTGGCGAAAAGGCGGAGGACATGTGTGAAAACGACTAGAGTTGGAGAAACATATGGAGGATGCAGAAAGGGAATGTTTTTTGTAGTTTTTTGTTTTCAAATTATTGCCCTCTTCTGCTCTCTTTTACAACTCTCAAATCCTACCTACATTTTTTAGATAATTAATTATAGCTGTTCCCAAACTAATCCCGCTCAACCCAAACCTGGTTTATTTACTTCCCTCAGGAATTCGAGGACCATTTTGATGATGAGATAGACTTCAGTCCCCCTGCGGAGGACACCCCCTCCATGCAGTCCCCTGTGGAGGTCTACACTCTGGCCGTGCCTCCCGTGGCTCTTCCGGGGCCCCCACACCTCCAGCCACAACCTCACGCCCAAGGTCAATAACATTTGGGTCGACTTTTGCTGTAACTGCCTTTTTATAAAAAGCATTTAGCATTTCCCAGGGGATAATTACATAAACATGTTGATAGAGGTTTTCATAATGGCCAGAAAAATACTTACACTTAATTGTCATTTAAAGAGCCTATTTACGTTTTTTATATGTTCATATATTGTGACAATAATAGTGTTCGATGCATAATAAATAAGCAATGTTTTTAGACGTAAAATGTACAAGTGAAACACTACTTACTGTCAAGGAATTTAGTGTATATTGTCAAAGACACAGCTTTCAGTAATTTACTTGTGTCTAAATACAACCAATGTAATATGTGTTGGAGAACTGATGTTTTGTCCTTATGCATAGCTAGAAGGGTATACTGTGACGTCCCCCAATCCATTACAAGCCAGTCATTCTCCTTTACTTATTTACTGAAAACATTCACCACTGTGGAACATCAAGGGATATTCTATAAGCTCCAGGAACACCTTACCGTCAAAATACTGAACACAAATTGAACTCAGTCCAAGTAAAACCGTGAGCAGTGAGTTCCTATTAATCGTTTATGCATTTGTTTCCTCATTCTGGTGAACAGATGGGTCGGCTGGCTCTCTGGTGGCCCGACACAACCTCAGTTATATCCAGGAGATCGGCAACGGCTTGTTTGGCAAGGTGAGTCTTATTATCAACCTTTCAGCACTGTTGTTACTGAGAAAGAAAATAAAACACAAACCAAATGTGTCCATGCTGATATATCTAGGACAGGGATGGGACAATTTCATGATAAAGCACACAATTTTTCATCGTGACCATCAGAGGGCCACATGACCGCGCACTTCAACTAAGAGAGAAACTACAAAATAAGTCTAAATAAAAACAACATATTTGTATATGTGTCTGTGTGGTAATTGAACCATCATACATTAATTTCATATTATACTCTTGTAAAACGACAAATACGAGTTTGTTTTAAAAGAAACAGCCACATGAGTGATTAGTAAAGATGTAACGATTTACCGATACGAATCGGTATCCGGTTGGATTAACACAGATGCGACTACATCGATACCTGGGCCCCTGAATCGATTTAAAATGACCAAGAATCTGTCGATGCACCGATTTAAACATTGCGCATCTGTTTAGTGAGCTTTAGACAAGACAGCATTGTCAACTAATTTCATTCCGTTTATCATACGGATCCGGAAAACGAAACTTAAAGAAGCGAGCGGATCCGTGTTTGTATGTGTTTGCGTGTGCGTCTCCGCGTGCGCCCTGCGTCTAGCGAGTAGGAAACAACCGGAGTTGTGGGTGAACGAATAACCATAAGCCATATGTGCGAAAACTGTGAAAAGATTTTCAGTGCAACAGCGATTCTGAAATCAAACGTGTGGAAGCCTTTGGGTCTTGCCTCTGACAAAAGATTAGCTATTTTTTAAATTGTGTCGGACAGCGATCAAGTCTATAAATAAACAAATAAATAGACATGTAGTTCTAAATTTATAAATGTTTTCCATTTTCCCCCCATGCCATAAATAAATTTAAAAACCTAGGTTCCAACGTTAAACGGATAATACTGTATCTATCAGATTGATTCATAACTCATCAAATCGCACTGGATCGTTAGAACATTGAATTGAATCACATTCACATTAGCATCATATTCAGTGCAGTTGTAGTAGTTATATGTACTATAAATATTTCATGACTGCTATCATTTCTAAGCAAACTAGACACAGGGATTGCCTTTGAATTCTATGAATAGATACTCTGCTTCCCAGCTTGACTGAAAAGTATGGTTTTCTTGATCGAGTTTTCTGTGAAAAAATATGTACTTTTTCTTTGTTATTTCATTTTAAATTATCTGGGGGGCAAACTGAGTAATGCGGGCCAGGGAGTTGCCCATCCCTGATCTAGGACTACATTTTATGTTGCAGATTTATGCATGCATACTCATTTGTTTTTATTTTAGATTAAAAAGCTTGGCTAAGCATTTGTAGAAACCATTTGGTTGAGTATGTAAGTATCTAACCTCCCTTTAGGCCTCCCTTCAAAGCCACTCCCCCAAAACACATGACTAGGTTGTTAGCTTAAATAATAGGTCTGCCTAGCCTTGTGGAAGACTCTGGTCGTTCGCTGAGTTTGTATGTAGGTATACATATAAACTCATTTCATTCAGGCTGAATATGCTGGCTTATTACAGGTCTGCAACAACAACAGATATATAGCATTTTCTTTTTGTTGCATTTGATTTATTGATTATTGATGGGATTGTAAAGAGAATTTAACAAATATGACTTAAAATGCTTCTAAACGACCTACTATAGTGCATACTAGCTATATGAATAGCTCCTGAGTGATTGATACAATTGATTGATTAAAAAAAAGTTTATTTTAAAAGCATTGTATGTGTTCCCAGGTGCTTCTCAGTGAGATATACACAGACCCAGGTGTAACCAGGGTTGTGGTCAAGGAGTTGAATGCTAACGCTAGCGCTAAAGAGCAAAACAGCTTCCTGCAGCAGGGCGACCCATACAGGTGAGTTAGTCCCCATCATTGTCATCATTGTATTCTATTCTGGTTAGTTTATCATAATGGTGTCCAGTAATTATAAAATAATTGTTTCCTGTCATGTTAGTAGCGCCCTTTGTCTTTACCGAAGGACATTACATTGGTTTTACCATTATCAAGTCATACATTTGTTTCTAAACCACTGAACTGACTAAAAAACTTGTGTTTGCAGAGTGCTGCAGCACCCAAACATCCTACAATGCTTGGGACAGTGTGTGGAAGCTATTCCCTTCCTGCTGGTCTTTGAATACTGTGAGATGGTAAGGGTCCCTCATATATTTATTGTACTATGTATATGTTTTACTTTTTCATAGTTTCAGATATAAATATCTCACTCTCTCGATAGGGTTAGGATTAAACCATAACCAGTTAATTGCATTCCTAGTTATTGGTTAGGTAGGTACATATAATCAGATGTTCCCAAAACATTTTTATAATTACGTCATTCTCCAATCCCATAATGATTTACAAATGTTACAAATGACGCCTGACCCGCACCCAAAGGAAAATTTGACACATTCGATGGAGCGCGGGGGAATAACACTATCTGGTGTTTGGAATGGTGCTTAAAGGTTGGGTATGGGATTTGCGAAACGCCAGCAGATTTTGAAAATACAGAACTCAAATGGTCCCACCCCCTCTCCTTCAACGCTGACTCTGACTCCACCCATTCCAAGTACCTGAACGCGCAATCATGCACGAGCGCGAAAACAGTTGCGCGAGAGCGAGCCAGGCTAGCGTAGGTTTCTCGAAGCCCATAGCCCTAAGGGGTGTCGAGCGCCCAGCCGGAGTGGTGGTAGCGGTGAACCCTCGAAGGGGGGTGCAGCCACATACGGCGACGGGCGCCGCCTCGCACGACGCACCAATTCAACTGAACTGTTCTACAGAATCGCTCACATCAATGGGATGGTGTCGTGATGGTCCGCTCAGCACTGTACTCCTCGCTATTTTTTAATTTTGATTCAAATTTCTAACCGACGACCGAGATACATTCATATAAATAAAACAAAGTTTTAAACAGATGCGCGAGAGCGAGCCAGGCTAGCGTAGGTTTCTCGAAGCCCGTAGCCCTAACGGGCGCTGTGCGCTCCAGCGCAGTGCCCACTCTGAGTGTCGAGCGCCCAGCCGGAGTGGTGGTAGCGGTGAACCCTCGAAGGGGGGTGCAGCCACATATGCCTCGCACGACGCACCGATTCTACCTAGTTGTTAGGTTCTACCTAACAACTGAACTGTTCTACAGAATCGCTCACATCAATGGGATGGTGTCGTGATGGTCCGCTCAGCACTGTACTCCTCGCTATTTTTTAATTTTGATTCAAATTTCTAACCGACGACCGAGATACATTCATATAAATAAAACAACGTTCATGATCAACTATGTATCGTTTCTCTGGGGATATTTCCACCCATGCTTGACGAATATTCGAAATTCTAATATAAAGTGACAGCCCTACTACGGGTAGTTCCACAAATGCCCGAAGGCGCTTGATTTGAAATACATTACATAGGGAAATACAGATTTATGAACTATAAAAGATTACAAGCCTATCGCCAGGACCACAACAAGGCTGCTCTTTGCTGGTGGTGGTGGTGGTGGTGGGGATGGTGGCGTCTTGTCTGCCATGGAAATTGTTTTCTACTGCTAACATGTGCTCGACAAACGGGAGCTTGCTCTGGGTCAAGAGTACTGCACGAAGGGGGCGCGGGCGCGGGCACGGGGGAGGGGGAGGGGGAGTGCAGTGCAGTATGACCGTTTCATTGACGTACTTACTGTCCAATGCAACTCGGTGGCATTGGAAATGATTGGCTGGAGTTTTTCGAGCCCTGCCCGTTCCACAGATGATTGACTTGTTTAATTTTCTCATTTTCTCAGTCATTACTTCTAACTCAGTGGCTGTAAGTGGGTTATGATAAGGATTTCAAGTAATTTTGCAAAAATGGCCAAAAAAGCGAATTCCATACCCAACCTTTAAGGTTACGGTGCAAAAAAAGCACATCATCCGCTGTTTAGGGTTTTAGTTGACTCCTCCGCACCTAAATAACATATCCAGCACCGGAGAAGGATCACTCAATGTCTGCGCTGGATGCATTGATGGCGAAGATAGTCCACTGACATGGGGGGGCAGCAGGCTGGGGCAGCAGGCCAGGGCAGCAGGCCGGGGCAGCAGGCCGGGGCAGCAGGCCGGGGCACTGTTCTCATCGTTTTGAAATGCAGTCATATTTTGTAGATGTGTCACGAATGCTTTTTTTTTATTTGCACGTGACTCCTTGAAAATGGCAATCACAAAACCCGCGACCGACCCGTGCGGTTGAGGTGTCTGACCCGATCCCCACCCATGTTCATCACAGGACATTATTTTTCACCCGTTAGATCCAAATTGTGCGGGTCACCCATCGGGTGCCCTTGGGTACCCGAACCCATGCAGGACTCTTATCTGTCCATTAAACTATACAACCCACCGTGTTTTAAGTGCATATTGCTCTGTTTTCATAGATTATTAAATGATAATCGGCACCTGCTTGATTGGTGTTCAAAAGGTCAAAGGTGGAGATCCCTCTAAGCTCACCTGGGTCCAGAGTCACTTACATTTTCTTAAGATAAACTTAAGAAGATTCTTAAGAAAAAATATAAGGAGTTCCTAAGAATCTTCTTAAACGCTATTCACGATTTTCTTCTTAAAGATCTCCTATTATACTACTTTTCTGGTCTTAATTTCTTATTAATGACTCCTATATAGCAACCTGACACGAATCACAGCACAAAAAACGATGTACATTTTCGGGCGACTCTTCCTCAATCTCACTCCTCATTTGGGAGCTTTCAGCATTCTCTGTCAACACTCTGCTTCGTCCTTCTCCGCCCCCTCGCCCCCCTCCTGCCAACCCCACTCCGTTGTGATTGGTTACCTTCCGGAAGAGCATGTTGCAGCTGTTGCATGTTCCATGTTGCATACATGGAGAAATCCGGATTGTTCCACGTAGATAAATTCTGGAAATTTGAACAAGTGAATGGCGACCGGTGTCCCTTTTAGCGCTCTGCACAGCCATCCCAGACGGTCAGCAGGGAATACGTCTAAATGCATGTATGTCATTATTTGACACATTAGTATGGTTAAACATGACCATTATAACAACGTTTCTAGGTCATAAAAGTCGAAAAAGCATAATAGGTGCTCTTTAAGAATTGTCGATTGTCTTATGAACTTCTTTATTTTCAAATTTAAGAAGTTCTAAGATTGTTAACCTAATTTGAAAAATTAAGATTATGAGACTATAACGTTGGATTAAAAAAAATGGTGGACAACACCGGCAACAGTTAAGCGCAGCAGTACTAATCTCAACACGCTCTGGTATTATCTATAGGCCTACTAGTTACTGACACAGAGTTTAGGCCAATTTCATTTTCAATTGTCAGCATAGGCTTTATTTGATATTCAAAAACTAGTAGGCCAAGCGTAAATGAACAACATTGGTTAACATATAGTCTTGGGTTAAGCAATATATTTATGAATTCATATAGATATGTTTAAGCAAAGACTTAGCTTTTCACTGCAGCTGTTTTAAGATTGGTGGAGGGTTATCTTAAAGTTGTGAAGAAATTTGAGAAGAAATGCAAGAACTTTGTCTTAAAGGGGACATATCATACCACCAGGTGTGAGTGTGATTAGCCATTACAAGCCATTAAACATTTTCAAACCTGCTTGTAATGGCTAATCACATTCACACCTGGTGATATGATATGTCCCCTTTAAAGAATCTTGTTTGCTCTTAAATACTCTCTTGGGAAAAAAGTTAAGAATTAAGAATTTCTTCATTAATATCAAATCTTCTTAAATTTTGTCTTAAGAACACAGTTGAGAAAAAAGTGCTTTCACAAAAAGCTTTTTTTTTTCTTAATGCTTTGTGAATCCGGCCCCTACTCTTTAGAACTGTAGACCACATCCAAATTTAGATGTCTTATTTTCATTCATCCCAACTAATTGAGATAACCGCTCCAGCACACCACCTAATTTATTTTCTATTTTTCTGGATCTATTCTTAGTGCATGGGTGCTGGGGACCCCCTTCCCTTTCCCCCTTCTCTCTTTCCCCGTCTCCC
>OOFH01112271.1:0-12155 GCA_900323355.1 Merlangius merlangus
CACACACACACACACACACACACACACACACACACACACCATTTTTCCTCGTCACCCTTAGCATCCAGAATTTAGTGGAACCGTCTAGTCAAGGACATTTTACCCTGTTCACGGGGTGGGACTGTCTGCACTGGTTCATAGATCAACCAGAATCCAGTCGATCTATAAAGACCCCAACAAGGAAAGTAGTCGTAGAATAGTAGAATGGACGATGACAGGAAAGAAGGAGTAAGTGAGCGCAAGAAGTTATCCAAACTATCGTTATATTGATAGTGTTTATGCTCATATTTCTTATTGGAATGTTGCAAGCATATGGACAGAGTAACAGGAGAATGCAACATATGCAACATATGACTGATGGGCACAGCACTACGACATGCCCTTGGTGGGTGTTGCGTCAACAGGCAGGGAGAATGTTGAAATAATGCACAGGGGTGGAAGGCACACCCATTGTGTTATAATATATTAACTGAGAACGATGCATGGAAGTGTTTGTAAAACAGCTTCGTGGTTCACAACCCTAGATTATGTGCACCCTTTATGTGCCATCGTGGCAACACGGCCATGATGGACCTTGAATTCTGAATGAAATGGACCTTGAATTCTGAATGAAAGCCATTGAATCAACTCGATGCCCAGTTAACTGGAATGATGGCTCGGGAACAGTGCGCTCCTCTCAATACTGATGGCAAAGCCACTATGTCGACGTGAAGAGCCAGTGAAGTACAGTGGGTTGTCTTTACCCTGAGTAGCGGTAGCTTAATAGTTGTATATGCACGGCCCCGGGTTGGCAAAGTGGACCTCTCCCTTGAAAGACGAGACACCAGACAGAGGGTTTAAATCCCTCCAACTGTACCGGGCAGTGATTCTGTTGTGCCCCGCCACACTTCTGTTCATGGGTCATTCAACGCTTTGTCTCCGCATCACTGCTTCAGTAGAGCTTCTGGGGACAGAGAGCCCCCTTTTCTGTTCGGTAGGGGTGCCCAGGTTATCAATGGCCGAGCAACCAAAGCAAGAAAGCCATTTGAGCTCACCACCTCTTCAGACTCGATGGATTACTAATGAATTATAATGAACAAATCCCACTGCCTCTCAAAATCCTCCAAACAGAGTCTATTTCTTCTCTGAAAGACTGGAGAGTGATTGACGCACCGCCGTCGGAGGTCCGCTACCAGGGTGCAGGTGTCACGTCTCCAGTAATGTGCAACAACAAGTTTCTGACCTTTCCATCTGAGGCGTGGAAGCTGCCATTTCTGTCTGCATTTCATCCCAGTAGGGCTGGGATGAAGCGTCCACGCACAAAGCCTGGACCGCAGCCAGACACGCTCATTACAGGGTTGCTCTCCGCGGGCCTTTACATGACCTGCTGTGTTACCTCAGGTGCACACTTAGGCTCCCGAATGGAGAAGGAAGATTGAAAGGTCCCCATTGAACTCCTCTGAGGGGTACAAGAGGACCCCCTCCTGAGGACCTTAAAATACCCTTGTAAAGGGGGGGTCCACCGCTGTCTTGTGTCAAAAGAGAACCAGGTATGAATTTGGCCAGCCGTTGCATGATGCCTTCCGAGCCACACAATAGGAAGCTATTTATTCATTCATATGTGTTCCATCCAAAGCTTATGTGAACCAGGAAAAAAGGAACAAAGTAGTTGAGGGTCACTTCATGCTCTCTAGCAGAATGCGTTTTCGGGATTGGCCATCTGGGGGTGATGATCTGCGGGTCAACTTCCATGAGCTATCGATCGCAGCGATGGTCAACCATTGTTATGTTGACACATTTTTCAGCAGCGCTATTACTTACCCTAATCCTAAAACAAAGTATTACATTGTACATACCGTTTACAATGTATACACCGTGGCAAATTGCACTTTCTATCGACACATTCATTGAAACACAATAGAGCAGCATCACAATGAAACAGCAGCCTGTGTGCTCGGGCCGGTTGTGAACTTGTGACGGTTGTGAACGACGCAGATGACAGAGGCCTGGAGATTTACAAACCCCTGACAAGGCAGGACACACCTTACCAGGGGGTCAGGGAGGACTGTGGCGTTCAAAAACACTGGCGTTATGCAAAGGAGGAAGGGATGAAAGAAAAACCTCCCTTGACCTCATCCTTTGGTATCTAGTTCAACACACATACGTGTACATATGTGTTGTGTGATTCAAACAGGGTTGTGAACGGGGAGGTAAAATCAAAACAATTTCCATGGGAATTATGCGTTTTACTATAACATGCATGCAAACTCTGCACTATAACCCTCCCCTTGGATAGGCCTGGTGTTTATGCATGTGTGTGTGTGTCTGCACGTTTCCATTGAATAATGAATAAGGTTGGCGATAACCACAGGCAGCAGAGGGCTTTGGACACAGACACGAAAGCATGAACACACACACACAGACACACACACACATACATACACACAGACACACACACAGCCCTGAGGGAGAATGTATTAGCTCAACAGGATCACAGCTTTCGTGGAGCAATGTTCTGGGTAATGTGCAGGTAGGGGGTGAGGAGGGGGGCAGATAGAGAAATGGAGAACTAAAAGAGAGCAGAACGGCGCCAGAGAAAAGTGACTGAGAAATGGTTTGAAAAATGAATGATAACAAGGTCACATCTCTACTTAGCACACAGAGCATGTGTGCGCTAGCATAGACTGGGTCTCTTAAAAGTCGTGCTGGATATCAGCAAGTCTCGGAGTCGAAGCTGGCAAGGTATCAGAGGAATTTCTCTAATTGCTCCCAATTATTCCCCAAAATAAAACACTGCTGCCTACGTAGCACCATGTTTAACACAAATAATCGTGCCTTTCAGTATGTTAGACGCTATAGTGATCATGATGCATTACCATGGAGATGTTTCTTACAAACATCTCCAGTACAAAAATAGTACAAACTAGTACCTGCCGTAAGAGTGTCCTATTACAATGTCATTACATAAGTAAATAAGCTACTGTGTAGTAAGCATTGTGACAACATGTACCAGCATATATGTAACATTTAATAATCTTATTCCTTAAATCTATGCATACTGCATAATACTCACCAGGAACCTTGCAAATGATATCAAAGTGATTTAATAACTGAACATAGATGTGGTTGAAGGTCTGGATAACTGAAGTTAGATAATGGATCTAAATCTCTCCATTCTTGTTGGTGAATGCACTACAACTTGGAAATCAACTTCTTTCATGAAACGAGTATGAAATTAAATGCCCCTAAAATTCCTTGGTGAGATGTCATGTGGATAACAGTATGAGGCCTGTGAATCCTACCTACAAACATGTTTTGTTGTTTGTTTCCTATAGTATTTGAATAACTTTGCACAACAAATAACCAGGTTGTGAGAAAGGTATGAAATGTATTAAACAATTGTATTACAATCATGTGACGATGTGATAATGTGGTATTTTGGGAAATGCATATTATAACAGTTGTATCATCATATATTATTATTGTTGGTTTGAATTAACTTTAACAGTAAAAAGGAAAAACTGGTTTCAAAGGATGATGCGAGAGATGGTTCCCCCCATCTGTGTGGCAAAATGTTTTTTTTTTAATCATTATATATGAAATATGTATTGCACACAGAATACGTTTCGATTTGGTTTGGGTGTTTTTGAGCGGTCGGAGAAGAGGAGTTCAGCCCATACAATGGGGCTCTGGGCCTGGGCTGATTGGAAGCTTCCAAGCTGTTTTTTCCATCACTTCAACTTGCAGGTTTTCTCCGCCCAGGCAGGCACCAATCAGATGCATTCTACCTCAGAGGAAGCAGTCAAAATGTTTTCATCTGAGCAGCACACCAAGCAAGGTCTGCCCGAGTGAAGATCAATTCAATAACCAAAAATGTTATTTCTTTCCCCAAACAGAATGTCCTATATTTCTTTCCAAATTATTTTTCATCTGTTTAGCCTGCCATTATTGTTCCTCCCCGCTAGGCAGGTTTTTAAGCAAATTTGTTTGTTTTTTTATTTGGATTCTCATTTGTAGTTTAGTTGCAGTTCAGAAGTTGACCAATGTTTGGAGGTGGTTGGTTTTCCGATAAAAAACAAAAAAAATCTTTTTACTGAGATATATATAAACACACACTCTGAACTCCCAGTTTAGAATTTTTCTTTACATACCTGGAGGAATGTTCATATTACAACCACCTAGGTTGCTGCAACACTCCTACACACACCTAGGTGACTTAAATTGGGTTCCTCCAGATAAAAGGACGTGGGGTGGTGATGTTGAAATACTTTTTGCAAAGGTTTGTTGAAAAAAACACATGGCCTTGCGCTTCATGTTACCATCTAGGAGAACTCTCACTGAGTGTGTTTGGAGATAGCTGGTTCATCCTGTGCACACTGATTACTCAATGTGCAACCTCACCGAGCCCCAGAGTCCAATCTGACTTGGCCAGGTGAGGCTGCTCACACCAGCCAACGTCCACACACTCCCAAGATATATATTTTGAAACACTTGCAAGCTTACCCACTTGCCTTCCTCTAGCATCCCTTGACCACTACAGGAAGAGGCAAACAAAGCCATACTGAAGCAATTTGCAAAATAATGGTGTCCTCTATGAGGATGCTAGACAAGCTATGGATATAATGGTGGCCAAACTCTAGAATCATGCTGGACAATCTGTTCATATAATGGCGTCTAAACTCTGGAATCATGCCAGACTATCTGGAGATATAACAGCGTCTAAACTTTAGAATCATGCTGTACAATCTGCGGATATAATTGTGTCTCAACTCTAGAATCATGCTAGAGAATCTGCGGAAAGGCCCTTGGGTCTAAAATAGTAATCCCTTACCGATTACTACTGGCTAGGCCGGTTTTCACTACTTCTGGTGTCGCGCTCGACTTCAGAGTGCATTAATGATAGCTGTATGTCTTCCTTCTGAATCTTTTTCCTGTACGGCTCTTACCTTACAGTCAGAATATAAACAAATTACAGAATATAACATTTGGCCCAAACAGACAATTTAACAAATTTGTACCAGTGGAACAGTGGGTGGTATAGTTATAATGTGTTTGTTGACACATTGTGAATGAAAAAAAGAAAAAGATAGATTTAGCATGTGTGAAAGGAGCCATATTTCTCTTGGCCATGATATACTGGCTGAGTCAAACTGCACCATGTCTGCTCACTGTAATTGTAAATGGCGTATCTATGAATGTGTTGGGGATAGCTGTTGAGTGAGTTTGTATTTATTTTTCCCATTGGGGCCTGGGATCCATTTCTAGGAGTAGAGGGAAGCAACAACGCGCTGCCAGGGGACCGACTCCAGTCCTGATGCCAGGGCCTTGCTCAAGGACACAACCAGGAGGGTGCACTGGGAGAGTAAAGTGTCCACACAGAATGGTTCCCCAGCTAGGAACTATGTTCTGCGAGGCACAGCACTGTGCCAACTTGTCACAGCACATTTACGCTAATCTATTCCAAGTTATAGTGCAAGGGTGACTGCTGGGCTAATGGCAATAGCGCTGAACACAGGGTAAGGGAACTAGTTGCTGATTTCTATTAACCGGGTGTATTGATTTACCTTAGGTGTTGTGGCCTTTTCTTAGAATTTCTCTTCCCTCACCCGTAAATGAAGCTTGAGTGGGTTGGATTTCCCATGGTGCTCCATGCAACCATATTTATACCGCTTCAAAAAAGGACTGCAAAGTGTGCTTGGGTGATGGGTGGTAATCCCTTAATAATTTAAGTTTACAACTACTTTCTTTGATATTACAGTTTTTGTTCCATGTAAAATGGGTATGTTATTTGAAGTTTATCTGAGACGAACTTAAACACGCTCGGGGATGTTTCTTTGACTCCCATAGTTCTTTATGAGGTTGTTAGTGACATTGGCATTAAGCTGGTTTCATTTTCTCTTCAGGTAGCCTGTGCCAGGAAAATAGGGAAGGGAAATAGAATCATCACAGATCCGACATGAAAGTGGATCAACGTAAAAGGAGACAATTGTGTTGCGGACCAAAAATGCTGTTGAGACGGTAACCCCCTGTTCTAAAGAAACATTAAAATGTCAGACAACATAGAACATACATATGGTGGGGAAAAAAAGCTAAAATAATGACAAACCAGACTTCCTGATCGACTGAGGCTTGACTAGGAATAAGCGACACAAGTTGATTTGCACAATTCAGTCTTTATCAATAACTCAGAAACACGAGATGTCTAAACTGCTAATACCCCTGTGCTGCGAGAATGACACACTTATTACTACCAATTTTGAAACCATAAATGTAGACCGTGTTCTCTGCGTCTTTCCGACCGAGAACACCGTTGGTGATTGTTCGATTTCACCGTATTAATGTCAATACAACCATATACCCCACATGTAGATACAAATGTCCTAAAGGCTTTATGGTAAAATAAACTAAGCGTCTTATGTGTAAGCCTTTTGAACATTACAGATCTACAAGTAGTTTCTCTATCTTACCATAAACTCCTTGGTGGCGGTTGATTAAAAATGCACCGCATTTGGCATGCATGCGTGAGATGTAGCAGTGGGAGGTGGAAAAAAGGACTGCCGGAGGAAGTGAATCCACAGCCAGATAAACCTGAACATAGGAACACAGTGATTGGGTAACGTTATCATGTGTGTTGTGTTTTTTGTTTGTGTCTATGTGTAAATATAGCTGTGCTATCCAGATAACAGTCCACAGGCCTGGACAAATTGAAAAATAAGTTAAAGCGTGTATAAGTGTGTGAGCATGTCCTTGTTGGGAATGGGATGCAACACACCCACACCCGTTTACTTACGAATATATAACGGTATGTATGTATCCTATATGACTCTGGCATATTCAATGACAGTACTGAAAACTGATAAATGTATACACATTCAGCTGCATGTGTAAATATCTTATACAAATGAAAAGTGACAAATAGTCAAAGATGGAATAATATTCCTGTCTTATCTTGTTTTCAATATGGAAAGAACTTTTCGCTCACAATTCTCAAACACAAACTTCCCAGCCTCCGGTAGCTTTTGTATTATGATTGTATTGCCCTTTTGTAGAGAAAAATATATATAATGCCATGCCAGAGGTATATTGATTAAAGTTTCACTTCCAGCATGCAATCCTCAATACGTTGTCTCAATGTCAATGGTGTTAAACAAGAGTTCTGTATATGTGGATGGGTGCTATTGTTGGTCTCTTATTATTGCTCATTTAACTATGATGAGTCCGGATGCAGCGAGTGTATCTTAGTTTGAGGGTCACCATTTGCCCATGTTGATGCCCTTCCTAATTCAAGCATGCTTTGAAGCAGATTCTCATTTGTTCCAGTTTACTTCCTGAATTAATCTTGTATCGTAGAAGGCATTCAACACTTCCCTCTGTTAGTTTTTCATCACTATACCTCATGCTGGGATCCCACTTCATAATGGCTTTCTGTTTGACCAATTCACCTCCATCACTGTTGGCGTTCTCTTTCCTTGTACTATAAAAGGGTCAAGCTTTCCTTTTAGAACATGCAGGATTATACACTCTGTGTATGTATGTCACTGCTTCTTTCCATGGCCATGCTTTCGTTAAAACATACACTCAGAGGTTTGCTTCCAGTGTATATACATACACTCAAGAGGTTTGCTTCCAATGTATATATAGTGAAAATTGCCAATATTTCCACCATATAATTGAATAAAATTGCGGTCTAGGCCTACCGGTGATACAGGCTAATACATATAAAGCACTCAGCCAAGGGTAGGTATGTCAATTCCCTGTTTGTCCCCTGAGCAATGCTCATTGTGATTACTACTACTAATAATACTATTTTGTATGCAATTATCTACGCAATGAATAACTATCAAAGCAACTGAACAATGCTCATTGCTGCCTACAGAGAATAGTGCAATATGGCGTCAGAAAATTATAATTTGTTTTTTGCTAAATTAATTTTTTGCGAACACAATGGCTGTTGAAATAATGCTGTGGCCAATTGCTCTGGGCGTGAAGGGACTGTTTAGAAATGGTGGCTTTCTGGAAATGGGTGCAGAACAGTGAGAAAATGCTGAAATTGACTATATATATATATATACACAGTATATACATACAGTATATACATATACATATATACATATACACACAGAAGTAAACAAATTATGAAAAGCAGAGGATGTGACATGATGTCTTACTTTTCAAGTTTAGTAGTAGTAAAGTTACTACGCACTATACTTTTGTTGACCTATTGACAAACCATGGGAGATGGTTTGGAATTACATTTACTTCTAATATTTACCTTAATAGCAAGCTGTGGCAGTTCAATCACAGCTTTCCTATGGATATAAACAGAACAAGGCATTGATTACCGATAATAATACATGTCATCAAGTGTACGGTATATCTATTATGGATGGATGAGATAGCACTTGCTTGAACCTTAAAGCATAGCAAGAGTGGTGCCCTTTGTCCTTGATACAAGCCTATACATACATAATGTAGCCCGAAATGGACACTATCTCTAAAAAGACAGAAACTCAAGGACGTTTGCTTCAGTCTGAGAAAAAAAAAACGTTGCTTGGACCAAGATAAGGCACTTGGCCTTCAAATGGCTACGCTAGTCGCATTTCACATTTCCCAAAATCCCAGAATAGACATATCATCTGGGCAGCATGTCTCGTCTTGAGGATAATATGAGGTTACATTTTATTTATTTATTTGAGTTATACAGTGAATATCCATATATTCTCCTTCCCAGACGGGAGTCAAGAGAATATTGCCTGTTCCCTTTAACTGAAATGGTGTTGTAGTTTATACACAAAAACCTCCAAAGCAGTCACGCAGTGCCACCTGCAGGACAAATTGTTGCTTCAATAGAAGTTGAAAGTTTCACATTGGACTTTCTGACCAAATTACAAAAAGTTCATCAAAAGATATTAAACTCTTTAATAAAATACAAATTAAACAAACATTAACTGTTTCAGGGTGTGTTTATTATTATAGTTATAGATCAGATCAAAGAGTTTTGAGGCACAGGCACTCCTGCTTACAGAGAGTATGGGTTTGGAAATAATGGAAGCCCTCGGTCATAAATTTAAACTACTGCAATAATTAAGTGTTGGGGCAGCAGTGGCTTTCAAAGGATAAACCAAAAAGACATACTATGTTATTTACAATGGTTCCTTATGTTGCAGTTAAGATAGTGTGTGGAAATAAGAACAAACTGAAAGTAAAGTTTCAGAGGTAATTAATCCATCTTAATAACCACATAGCCAAAACATAACAAAGTATGTTTTTGAATATAAAAAGGTGATTTTATTTATTATTAATCTACAAACATGAGTTTGTACTGCTAGCTCATCTCTCCTTTAATACTGACAGGATTTGAAGAGAGGACCCAAATGCAGACGAAGTAACAGCTTGAAGTTGAAAAAAGGAATGTCTTAATTAAAAAATAGTTTTTTTTTCATACAAAAACGCCATATGAGCAGTGAAAGCTTTTTCCTTTCAGGGTAACATGTTGAAACAATTGCCTAGCTGAGAGATTGACCACATTGTAAAAAGTATATTTTGGACCCTGGATGCATGCACAGCTTTGTAAGATATAGTCACCCCCAAATCTAGGATGGGCCGTCATGGGAACAGTGTCCGCTTTCTGGGAAGCTGGCACGCAGAGGCCACCTGATTACAAGAGGACCCGGCCTGCGTCCTGGATGCACCCTATATGTCCCTTGCTCTTCTCTATCGGGTTTCTCTCTTGATCTCTTGAACATCCCTAAGGCCTCTTAGGGATGTTGTGTTCATAAAAGGTAAGAAAATATTCTCAGAAAGTCCCACACAGCAGGTACTTTGTAGTACCTAAAAGAGAAGGAAGCTGGTGTCAACGGTTCTCTAACGAAAATCTAATTTCAAATGTCAACTAATATTGGGCACAGCTGCTGGGTTTCATTCAGAATGGTTTGTGCAGTTGGATATGAATGATGTTTAAATCCTCATTCTAATTCACCCCCATCACAGGAAATAGCCCCATTTCTCTTTTAGAGGTCAAGGGTTCAAGTGTTGGTCGTTTCCTTTGGGCTAACGCCGGCAGGGGTGTTCACCAAATATGTGAAGTGCACCTCTGACATGGCGTTTGACTATGCAAGTACAAGGACTGCCGACGACGGGCCTGCCAGCCTGCCTTTTGAAAGATATGAGATTTCTTCAACGCATCATAATTGTCAGCACTGTTCGACGTGGTGGCTTCAGAAACATTAACCTGTACCAGCTTCATCAACAACACCTGCAACATCTAAAAAGACTTGATTCAGATTACTTACCTCTGCCCTTACCTTAGATGGTGCTCCAGGGGCTGCCGTAAAGGGTGGGTACCGCATCTGGCTTGAGTCTGCGATTGATGGTGAAGCAGTCCTCTGTGAAATGGCAGGCACATAATCTGCTATACACATTTGGTACCCACGACTTGCGGTTGATGTTTTTCAACAACTGGTGGAGCCTTTCCTTCTGCCGGAGCGGGAGGATGTGGAGAAATTATGTTTATTATCAAGAACGATATTTCAAAAAAAAAGGAAGGAACACTATCGTGTAGTAAAAATATTATTAGTGCAATTTAAACTTAACACACCAATAATCATCTACTTTTTAAATTTAAATCCTGCCACCTTTAAAAAGACACCTGTCTCTTGTTGTGCAAAGCACTTCGAGCTGCATTGTCCTATGTCATGAAAGGTGCTACATAAATAAATGCATGTTTTGCATTGAATCATTGAATGTATTTAATCAAATAGGAAGTGGAACAGAAATAAACACATTTCATTAACATCTGAGTAATAACAGAACAATATAATAAAGTTAAAAAGAATTGTGTTATGACATTCTGGTACTCCCCAAATAGTTTGCAATGGTCATTAGTATAATATTTTATTCCGTCAGTAGGAATGTGACTGTCAGTGTGAACATTAAGGTTATCTTTTTGATCTACAACGACCCAACATAAAATGTGAGATTTTGTGCAGCATTAATTATTGAAATCTATTGAAATAATATTACCTAATTTTAAGGTTTTAAAAAATAAATGTAATGTCTTAGTAGGCCTACTTAACGATCAACCAATTCAGAAGTAGTAGTTTCCATAAATAGTTTCCATAAATGCCTCGTTAAACCGGCTTGTATCACCTCCAACATATTAGAAATAAACTATTTAAATGAATATGTACGCTTATAAAACGATATAGAATAGTCAGTATCTCACAAATGTGTACATCGCTTTCATCTAAAGTTAAGAAATGCATCGCTAACATGATCGCAAAGCCTAACAAATAACTTAACTTTAAGCTAATGTTAGCTTGCTGCGTGGTGGAATTCCAATGTTACTTGACGATAAGTTTTTTTTAAATTATTTACCATTAGTTTAGAAATTATGTTTCACATACCTGTAAAGGGATATCTTGGATTCCGATCGATTCACGCAGTTGATTGCAACACAACCAGTCATTTGTGTATTGATTGATGACTATCTTATCAAGTGAGTTCGGTGGAAAGGAGAGATTGCTACTAGCATGATCATCAATTTAGAGAACATATTGCCCATCCCCCACTCCGTTCCTGGTCACTGTCGACCAATCGAGTGGTTGAAATTCCCTTTACTAAATAATAAAATAATGGGCCTTAGAATTCCAGTTCGTTTATCTTTACACATTTGCCTGAAGGTAAAGGTCATGCTATGTTAGACCTATTTTTTATCAAGAACTTGTTTGTAGGGTTAGCTACAAGTATTCTGTGGTTTAGCTGGTCAAAGCACCTGCCTTGGAAACAGGAGACCAGACCCTGCATTAAACTCCCTGCAATTCTGCATCAACTGGTCTGGATTACATTTTGATACCAGCTTTTCTTGCTGTGCAAAATAACTGAATAATCACAACTGGCAATTTTGCTAGGTTATGCCAGCCTGTGAATGCACTATATAATTTTTTCTTCAGGGTAAACTGTACGACCACTAGTCATTAGTTTACCCCTCTTGGGGGAGAATGGGAAAGAAAGAATGCAACACACACACGCAATGTTTGTATTGCTGTGTAATGTTGTACGGTACTTTATTTATTCAGTACAGCATCTTTTTTTACAAAACAAAGAACCAATCCTCCCATAACAGGATGCTAGATTAGTAAAACACTTTCAAAATAAAGTAAACAATGTAATAATAA
>OOFH01112277.1:0-10152 GCA_900323355.1 Merlangius merlangus
ACACACACCTACAAACAACACACACACACACACACACACACACACACACACACACACACACACACACACACACACACACACACACACACACACACACACACACACACACACACACACACACACACACACACACACACACACACACACACACGAATTTGTACGAGACAATCATTTAACCATCTGTATCAAAAAGACCGTGAACATTTTCTTTTGATATAGTTAGCATGCAAGTTCTTGTTGTCGTGATCATGATGTCGATTGGCTAGTGTCGCTCTCTTGCTGTGCTTGCCTTTTATTCTTGTTTTTGATAACTAGAGTGTAACTATAAAAAACCAACTATATTACCGCTACAGATTTCTTACTAAACTAAATGTCTGGTAAACATAGTACAGAACTCGCTAACTACCCCTGGAAGGAAGGATCCTTCTTCCATATTCCTTCTTAGGGTTCCTTCCCTTCTTCCCATGCCCTTTAAAGGGGGCTTGGGAGGGGCAGTGAAGCCCTTTGTGCCTGTCGCTGTGATGAAGGGATATATAGAGACAGTTCACTGGTCTAGACGTGTGCTACCTGTCTGAGCAAGTTCCAGCAGATCATGGAGGCGGTTCGGTGGCAGATGTTGGTGTCCTTCCACGACAGTGCCACGAACGAGATGGTCAGCAGGTTCATGTAGATGTCCTTCAGAGCAAGGGGGGGGAAGAGGTAAGAAGTGACCAACTACTCATTGGGACAAATATCATGTGGTCAAGACATGTCTCGACATCTCTAGTTGGCCACCGAAGTCTCCGTCCGATCCCAATTTTGTCATTTTGTCCATCCAAACTACAATGGAAGATGGGCGTTTTCTGTGGTGGAAAATGTTTGCGTGGTGTAAGGAAGACGCTTAAGATGCATCTTAAACATTGATCTAGTGTAATGTGGTAACCTAAGCCTAAGGCTAGGAATGTGCTCCTGTGGTTGTTGTGGAGTGATGGGTATCGTTAAGGTTTTAATGATACTAGCAGCCTTATCGATGCAGGACTTTAACCACAATACTCTCATCGGTTATTTTAGAAGAAGATAATGACAAATTAAGAATAAGACATCTTTCTTCAGCAGCAGCTTAGAATGTTTTGAATAAATAACTATTATAGATTCTACACTATTGTGAAAGTGAAAATGTAGAACCAAAACAAAAAAATCAATAAATAATTAACAGCAATAAAAGAAAAAAAAAAGACAGCGGAATAGAGCAACACAAATAGGGGATGTATGCAGCTTGGCCACATAATGGCCTCAAACCTTATTTAAGAGAATTCTGTAGGTAAATCAGCATTTCTGCCTTTTCTGGCCATCGTTCATCCAGAACATCCAGAGCGCATCGACTTTTATGGGTCTGAGATAATTCAGACCCGAGAGGCTTGGCTTCTTAACCATCCCGTGATATGTGAGGTCTATAACCAGCAAAGTTTATTTATCCTAAAGTAAAAGAAAATATGTTTTTTTTTTTAATTTCTCAAATAACGATAGCAACATCGGGACTGTCAGAGCTTATCGACACTACGGTGGGTCATAACTCAGCCCCAGGCCCTGTTGCATACCGGGTATGGGCACCCGATCCAAGAGGTTGTGAGGAGACATATGCTCACCTCGTGTTTGAGAATACACTTCCCCAGCTCAGTCAGATCCTCCGCAGGCTGACCGGACACCGCCGTCTGCACCAGGTCGGTCATCATCTCTTCTTCTGCCCACAAAAAAGAACAATCATAGCATACAGAGTCACCGGGGGGGTCGACACTACCTGCAGGGGCCCAGAGTCCTTCACCACGGGGCCTACCTTCTCCGTCGTCCTTGTTGCCCGCGGCCTCGTGCACCCTCTTGGAAATAAAGCTCACAGCTAGGAGAAGGGCAGGGGAAGGGATTTTAAATGCCAATACAACTCGTCATTTGCGTTTCCCATAAACCCCAGGTAAGTTGGTATAGATTTAAGGCTTATGCGACAAGTATTACGCAACATCTGTTTAGAAATATGATCCATTGTACAGTTCTTCATAGTGTTCTTTAGAGGCCATGCAGTCGCTTTGTTTTCAGAAGTGTGTGATAGCAATGTTCAAAGAGCACGAAACATACGGCAAATGTTTGCACTCCTCGCCCTCCAAAACAGTGGAAGATGAAAACCCGTAGGCGAAAAATTTGAATATCTTAGAAGTGATTCAAATTTCATTGCATAGCCATTAGTGAACGGTGGGGTCTTTTCTTCAGCAACCGTGCTAGACTTTATACCCTTTTAATAATTGGTTTTACTTGGTGAAATCTAACCATTACACTTTTTCCAATAGAAGTTTCATTATGAAGGGTATATTAGGTAAGTTATTCATTGCATTGCAAAGGCAGCTGAATTGTTTCTAGTATCAAATTCTGTGAAATGGGAGTCTTCATAACATGAAGACGTTGATACGTTTTATACATATTTGCCAACTTCCTCAGCTATAGTCTCGCTTCGGTCAGCTCTGCATTTGGTCAACAAACAATACTTTAGTAGTCAAATAAAAACTGTTGTACTTACTGAGCAGGTCAAGCACCTCTCTGGTGACCAGTCTGACCAACTGCTCCTCCAGCATCTCCTGGGTCACCTGACTCTCCTCACACACCGCTTCCTCCTCCTCCTCCCCACTAAGCAGGAGACCATGCGTTAGTGACCGACACCAATCATTTAGACCACCAAGACAAACAGTTAGCTCCAGTAACGTAGCATATACGGTCTATGACGTAGCTACTCCTATTTAGTTTGCTTTGACGTGATCGCTTTTAGCCTCACTGGTTCCATTTGGATTAAAGTATCTGCTAAAGGATTAAATGAAAATAATGTCCGCAACTGTTAAGTCAATAATAGTTTTTACTTTTATGTATATTTCTACGACTCAACAGTCGTGAATACATATATTTTTTTGTCGTCATTTTTAAATGGGATTTAAAACAACCTGATTTTAATTCCGTTTTTTGCCCAGTCACCTATATCCTCACCCTTCAGATAAATGAAAGATATTTCTGTGGAAATTCATGATGGACTGAGCATCCCTGCAGAGCAACTTACTTGGAAGAGGACCTCTGGTTAATGATCTGCCACTTGACGTTGAGCCTCTGCGGTACAGACACAAAGACAAAGTTAACAATGTGGACTGATGCAACCATTCGGCGGTGGGCAGCAGGAGCGAGGATAAGCACCTGCAGCATGTAGGTGAACAGAGGCCCCACTAGGGGGCAGAGTAGGCTTTCGTAGTACTCCTGAGGGCAGGAGAGCACCAGCTGCTTCACAAACAACCGTGGAACACGTTAAGGACTACAGGTGTTGTACATTTGCAAAACAAAACATCCAACCTCTTCCAAAGGGACCGTAGTCAAGATCGTCAAGCTATTATTTGAGTGCAGTTTGTTAGCGTCTATAATCTTGCCCACTTCGACCATTTCCGGTTCCTTTGCTCTTGATAACACCACGGCCAGGCAATTGTCATTAAAGTATGGAAAAATACAATTACAATTGGCAAAAATCGGAAGTCGTGCCACTGAAAAGTAAGGATATGAATGATTGGCCGGAATCTGTGATCAGGCACGTGGTCGAGGGAGACGAAGGCGGATCCAACTAATTTCTCGGCCAATCCATCAATGGTGTAGAAGTCCCTCGTCAGTGAGTGGCCAGCATTCCCCAGAATGTGATAACTGACAACCAATAGAAATGCAACAATTAATGGATTCATCCACCAACCAATAAAAATGCAAACATTAACGGTTTAGCTAAGTGCAAATAAAAATAAATGTTACCAGTTATCGTAGAGCGTACAGAAGAATCCCTGCATCCTCTCAAGGTTGCCCTTGTACACGGGAGTGTCATAGATGTCTATCAGGGGATGGGGAAGACCTGCAAACAAATACACAATATCCTGAAGGAGGAGCACATACAACAACGTACAACATTCCTCAATTTAATACAAAACCTAATAACAAACAAGCTTAAAAAAGCTTGCATTTGCTGTCATGGATTAATAAAGTACATCTAATTTGATGCATTCTGCTTCAAAGAGTTTGACAGTTTGAGTTAGATTTAATTGAGGCTACTTTGATAGAGCCCTTTTAAATAATTTGCTATAATCAACAAAAAAAAGAAGTGATTCAGGGTTAGTTTAGGAAAGCAAACCACCCACCTAAAACACAATTCTTCTCCACATCGATGAGGTCGTAGGCCTTGGTGTAGCCCGGACTGAGACGGGCGAGGTTCTCTGGGGTAAACAGGTTGTTTTGGGTTCTAGCGTAGGAAAGACAGAGGAATCATAACATTAAAAAAAGAATAATAATCTTTAACGCAATTATCCACAGCTAACCTTTAGGCAAGACATATGCCCCAACACCTACATGCTCCTTAAAGACATGTATCTGACACCCCTTTGCATAAACGCACCTGCTTAATGAGTTAATAGTCAAAAATCATAAATCAAGCAGAATCCCTTCCCCCTCCAGAACAGCCTCTTTACACATGAGCGCGTAGGAAGCAGTCAGCCAAGGGAGCTACGTTAGCCTACCTGATGAGAGTTAGCACGTTGGGTAGCATGGCCAGCACCAGGCTACTGCAGGGGTTACTGAAGAGGGGGGCTCCAGAGGGGGTGGAGCCCACCAAGAAGCCCCCGGATGTGGCCTCGCCCAGGTCGGCCGGCCAGCGCGACCTCTTCACCACCGCCAGCATGGCTTGGAGGCAGTAACTCAACTGGGCCAGGGATAAAAGAACACCATGTATGTCACAATGTACAACAGATGCAAAATTGAGAAATGCAAATGAAACGCATCAATAGTTTCTTCCTCCATTTTGGCTCCTCCAGCAACAGAGAGGATGGAATTAATAATATGGGATAAATGCTTTATTCTGCTCATTTTAACATTTTCCGTTTAAATATTTCGAAAAGCAAATATGTCAAATAAATGCATGAAATGGAATAGTCGTAAATGTGGGGTTCTTGATCAAACAAAATGTTATAAAAATAATATGATAAGCAAAAAAAAAGGATTTGGTTTGAAGAACAAATCCAATTGAAACATTTGCCGTTTGAATCGTCATGAAAGCAATCAAGTAAAAGGCATGCATCGAAATGCCATCGTCCTCCATGTTGGCTCGCACACAAATACAGATGGAGCGCAAGCGGCCTGGCTTACCTGCACCCTGTTGTTCCCGTGCACATCCGCGTCCTTGGTCTGCTCACTGCCCTGATCGGCCCCCACGTAGGACAGGAAGAGGGCCGCGTCCGACAGCACACTGGCAGAGCCGCGGGGAGCAGAGCGCAGCGTGTGAGAAGGTGTTGTGTGATATCAGCAACTGAATATATATTCACTTGGATTATTGATGTGGCTCGGTGCCATCTGGGAATTCTCATATAATCAAATCGTGTTCTGCTTTTGAAAACCTCACAGCCTTGACAGCTTGGGCAGGTGGACCTTTTCTAGTTGGATTTATTTCCTTTTTCTACTTTAATAAAAAAATCAATCTTGAGCGTCAGAATCGGCCTAGTCATACGAGCCGCATAAACAAATACCCAAACAATTCACCTTTTGTGCATAGAATAGCACTACTACGAATACCATAAGACTAAAAGATATGCCAAGGATACTATATAGAAGAAAGTACAGGAACTAAATATATATAAATTCAAAAATAATCTAAATCATCCCAAAAATATATCTATGCGAATAATAAGTATCTTGCCTACCCCAAATAAAATACAATACACCAAAGACTCACTGGCTGGTCTCGTTGGAGGTCCACCGTGCCACCACAGGGCCCATGAGCTCCTCCAGGAAGGCCTTCTGTTTGGCGTAGTCCTTGAACTGGTTCCCGATGAGCACCAGCGCCTCCATCAGAGCGCACTTCTCCATCTGCATCAGCAGCGCCTCGTCAGCAAACAGCTTCTTCACGTAGTCGTAGAGCATGTCGAAGCACGGCTGCGGCAGGGCAGAAATCCACCGGGGGAATGGATCACACGTGTGTTCACGATGGGCACGGATTAGGATTAGTTAATGTCAGCGTTGGTCCATATCACCGTGAGCATATGTCTCTATATTGGCCTCAGCATAGAAACGGATGAGCTTTGTTCGATACAAGCATTAGCTTAACCGTTCATTCTGAAATCAACACAGAATGGACGTGCATCACAACACATAACATCAAAACACTTCGATTCCGATAATGAACACAAACATTTCCCAATATTTGACTGCCTTGAAAGTCTGCATTAGGCAGAAGAAGATACGGTTTCTGCTCGCACTCTGAACAGACGTTGTGCTTACGCTACATATCTCCACCCGCCTGTCCATAAATCTTCCATGGTCGATAAATATTGCAAAACAGATACTCCTAATAATTAAAACTCCTTATATCATTCTGTCCCAGATGTTATCTCACCAGAATGAACGGGGAGTAGTCTCGGCACATCTTGATGATTGAGGAGCAGGCGTGTCTCCTCACGTTCTTCACCGCCCTGGTCCGGGGCGCCTGCGGAGAGACATTCAATCAGTTTAACTGTAGTTAGTTTAACTGCACCCTTACCAGTGAGGAGGACGAGAGTTCATTCACACTGAACCAAAAAAGGGCACTCACTTTGCTGTCACCTTGGGGGATGTCGAATACGATCGCTGCAAACACCTGAGTAGTAAAGGTCACAGGGCTTGGTAAGCACATTCAATACAAAACACACGCAGTTGTTCCTCCGGGTGCCCTCGGGGGCTGAATGCTAAAGATAGACCCGATGATGACGGAATGCTCAATTAGTGGCCCCGTTTGTCTCAAGTGGGGCGAGGCATCCCCTTCGCCAAGGTTAGGAGAAATGCACGGGACTTTAGGTCAAAATGAACAAAAAAATTGCTTATATTATTATTTGACATTCTAGAAAAAAGGAACAGAATAGTGTAATGGGCAGCGGCTGACGTTTTGGACTCCCAGCGATAAAGGACCTGGGTTCGATTCCCCAATGTAGGCACCTTTGGGCAAAATGCCTTACCCCTACCACCACATTAATGACATTAAGTCATTGTAAAAAAAATAAAAATAATAAAAAAGCAAAAATGCATTCACTGAATCCACGGACTATGATTGGCTGAGCTGACCTTGGTGAGGACCTGGGGCAGGATGTTGGGTCTGTGTGTCACGAAGGGGAAGAGGGCGGAGATGTTGGTGAGCACACAGGACAGGATGAGGGGGTCTTTGGTCTCATAGCTGAGCACAGCCTGCAGGAGCTCAATACCCTGGTCGATGGGCAGCTTCTGCATGAGGGGAGACAGGAGGGTGATAGAGAGGGACAGGCTTTCAGTGGACCAGCACAACCATGTCATCCACGTCCCAATCACTTTTGGTCAACTTTCAGTAGACAAAATGGGTACCCCCTTTTAAAGGAGGAGACATTAAAAAAGGTAACATCGAAGCACACCGAATAGAGAAAACAATATGTACGACAAAACATTAATTGTGTAGGCATCAACATTCAGTTGTTTTTCTGTTTAATATTACAAAGAATACATTATCCTTTTGTATTAACATTACTATCATGTACTGCTGTGACACTCGAAATATGCAAATATGAGATTAATAAAGTACACATTGTTGTATGTACATGATCTGTATAGACTATGCCATGTTTTAGACAGTATGGATACCTCTCCAGTGAGATTGCGGAACGTCTGACCGAGAACACACTCGGTGAAGACCGTCATGGCATCCCATTGGACCACCGATGGAGAGAGAATGGAGCACAGCCCTTCAGCTGAGGGGGGCAAGAGAAATAGCAAGAAAGAAAGATAGAACGATAAAGACCAAGACAGAGAGACAGTGTGTGTTAGAGTGAGAGGCAAGTTGTACAAATTCTGAGAAGTATTAAATTGCTAGTTTGTTAGAAGTCTTTCAGAACTACGTAAAAAAATATTTAAGTTATACAGTTGTATCTAAGGCCACTTTTATGATTACAGTTTAATGTAACAGTAAGCTGACAACATCCTTAATTAACACCGCAACTGCAAATGAACCACACAGAGATAACCATGGCAACCATGGCACAGGTCAAACAAATTTAATTTAATTTTAATTTCAAATTTAATCATTCTGCGCATGCATCCACCGTGTTGATAAACAAATAATCCCCCTATATGGCGTGAGGGTCATTCGTGTGGACAGTCAGCGGGCGGTCACGTGGCGTTAAGCATTTTCGGGCGCATAATGTGACGCTTGAGAACCTAAAACCCTGTTTCTCCCAGTTGACACACAACGCATAACCGGCGTTACCAGAAATCTCCACTTTGGCGAAGAAAAACGACTCCTGCACACTTTTCTGTCAGTGACCGGCATATCCGCAAGACTCCCATCTTACCTCATCCGCCAGGAAACCCACAGTGCAAACATAAAACAGGTTTCACTCTTGACACCATCGACCGCAGAGGGACGGCACACAACCAATTCCAGCACAGAAGTAAAAACAAAAGCACAGTCTTGCACAAGGGACGATCCTTTAGCGGCAAGAGGGGCAAGGGTTGAGCCCTCAATGTCTGCATTCTGCCCGTAGCGGTAACTCATCGATCAAAAGCATCAAAAACTATTTTTGAACCGTAAATACTATGCTGTTGGCTTAAAGGAGTAATTAGCAGTTGACATAGAAAACCCAATGACGGCCGGTCTCAGAACACACTTGAGTGAGGACAGGGGGGGGGGGCACGTACCATTAGTGATCCCGGTGATGATGGGACTGGACAGCTGGTAGCCTAACCACTCTGCGGCGTCCCCCAGGGCCTCCATGGGCACCAGACGGCAGGCACTCCTCACCACCTCTCCCTGCTGGCTGCGGAACACTGTGGAACCGCCAGGCGGTCTTACATCTCTTTTCACCGATACTCAGTTACACGACTGTTGGTTGTTGACCGTCTTGTCAAGTCATTTGTTCGCACGAGGTTTCCTGTACGAATCCGAGACCCATTTGTTCCTGTCTCGTTGTATGGGCCATTAAAGTTTTCGATTGATTACATTCCTTGGCCCGATGTTTTTTATTACATTTTTGTTGTAATGTGATGGCCAATGTTGTACAACACTCAATAGGATTCATTTGGATAACTAATTTAAGTAATTAGTGTGGCTTTACGCATCATTGACGGTTTACCAATAGTTGACCAAAATGTAAGCAATCCAAAACTTACAGTTGAAGAAAGAGCCAAACTCCTCATCGCTGTCAAAGTCCATTCGGGAGTATTCACAGCTCGGGCTGTCATTCCTGGAGGGATAGCCCGTCTGGAAGGAAGAAAGAAAGAAAAATATCCATATTCAATTATAATAATATTTTCTTATTGTTCTCCATATTGATGCAAACCAAGGGTATTGTAGCACTGATTCAGACAATCCGTACCTTGATTAGGTTGGTCCTGGTCGTTTTAAGGTATTTCAACGACATCTCCACGACCACCGGCACCTTGGACAGGATCTCGTGTCTGAAGAGGGTTCCCCACATGATCTGGGTGGACGACTTCAAGAACTGGAGAGGAACAAAACGTCGGCGTCACATTTTCCATTCAGCAGAGGCCTTCATGCAGTCCCACTTCGTGAGCATTCAGGTATAGGTCAATGAAACGCAGGTATGCGTTAGGGAATCTGGCTCAAGGACAACAACGTTATGCAGGCATTGGAATTGGCATCTCACCTGGCTGTGGTGTGTGGTAAAGGAAAGCATGGCCTCCATGTACTTGTTGAGGTTTGCCGGTGTTTCAACTGCCACGTCTGAACCCTGAGAACAGATTCGTTCAGTAAGTCATTCATTAATACCAATCACAAAGCTGTACTCACACAGCTGTGGTGGGCCTGGCACAACCTGTTGCCTACAGAATCAGAATGAGCCTTTAATAATCTGACACATAAATTCTAAATCCGGCTGTCAGGCTTTCAAAATATACAGACTAAAGACCTATAACAAAAAACACAATATATTAAAGCAATAAATACCAACTTTGCGTTTTATAATTGTTTCTAATGTGCTGTACAGCGGGTGTGATTTTGCTAATCTCTAATGCAGAACATACTCACCACTAACGAGGTCACCTGACTGCCCAGGGCACAGAGAACCTGGCACAGCCGCTTGAGGAAGACGTAATGTCGCTCCACAACAACCA
>OOFH01112282.1:0-10676 GCA_900323355.1 Merlangius merlangus
CATTTTATTGCTCCTTTTACATCGGCGGCGGCAACGAAGGAAACGCAGATAGCCGAACGTTATTTGCCCTGCACCACTTCTGCACGCTACCTTCCACTTTTTATGCGCTCTTCCGTATTTGTCCCGGACAGCTTTCCAGTCCGTTTTCAATTTCACAACGGATTTTCCAATTATACTTGCAACCTCCCTCTATGCATTCTCCAAAGCAATCGTGTTGGAATATTCAAAAAATATGTTTTTCACAGATGAGAAAATATTTAGCATTTTTTTCTATTGCAGTTTTGCTCAATAAATGTTCTTAAAACCCTTCTGTACTATGTGAAATGTGTCCTAGTAATACAAAAGTACTGTAATAGCTGCCTAACCAGTATTTTACCAATTCAGAAGCATTTACATAGAAACTAAAAGTAAAAATTAAAATACTGCGATATAATACCGTTAACGTCTATGCCTCAAATCATACCGTGATATAAATTCAAGTCCATACCGTACAGCCCTACATCACAGTCAAACAAGCATTTAATGCCTCCAGAGAAGGGGGCATGGAGACATAAAAACGCCAAAAAGGCTGAATAGTCCAGACTGGGAAAGACCAGTTAGGGACGGCCAGTGGATTAAGAGTAAGTGGACCCGGTGAGAGGGTCTTTGGATGTATCTAGTGTTTGCACTGGTCACCAGACTGCATTGACTTCCTGGAGATGGTGGGGAGATGTACATCAAGTTCCAACCCTTACCGAGAGCCCGTGGGTTGTCCTGGTGCCATTAATATTCTGTTGACAGATACAGGCCAGGGAAGGAGGGGGGGGGGGCAGTGGTAAACAAAACCAAGGTTCAGATAAGTTGTAATGATATTCGAGAACATTACTAGTGCTGTAACAAAAGAAGTCAAACCGAAGACCGATTCTATAGGTTTTTTTCTTTGATTATCTATCTGAAGCAATAGGGGTTGTTCAGACTCTGTATTAAGATATGCTGAACCATTAGTTTGTCTTAAGAAATGCGGTCATGAACTGGAGCCACAACAGTGAAGTAAAACTCCCTTTCAGAACATACTAATAAACGCTAACAATACAACCATATCTTGCAGTAGCATGAATTCAAAGTATTTAGTAGCCCGCCATAAAAAAAAGGGAGGTTTTGTCAGCAGGTATCCATTCTTATCTGTAATGCGTTGACAGGTCGGATGTATAACAATGTGAAGTAGGGTTGGGCGTTCCTGGTTTTACCAGTAAGCTATTGAGAGCTTATACCGATTTCAATTTATGCAAACCGACTGTACTGGCATTTGTCATTAAAAGATGTTCTGGCCAATTAAAAACAGGTTGGGCTGGTCAAACATTTATCAAACCGGTTTGATACTCCAACACTGAACTGTAATGATAGATGCTTCTTTACCAACATACTGCGCACATGGGTCTATGACGAAACTGCTGACAGGTGGAACATAGAGTTATAGCTGCCTGGCACAAACTAGACTGTGTGGACGGCAATATTTTTACAAACACAGCATATCACACACCCTCAAAATTCTAAATTCTCAAAATTGTACCTCACACAAATCGCAGTTTCAATCTTGTGACATAAGCGTAAACAAACATGGCGGATGGTGGCCATGCTATGGTAACATTGCTAACCTTTCAATGTTGTTTTTTTTCAGAACAGCCTATATAACTACTGAAGAACTATGCAGAAAGTCATGGAGAAGGTGTGTTAATTGACTGATAAACCATTGCGCCTATAGTGTTTCTGGCAACACGTTAACTCACTCGAAACGAAACCACGCAAACTTTAATATCACTGCCAGACAATGTCAAAATGTGTTCACACGTTAAGAGACAGATGTGCACATCCCGCATAGTGCTGAGCATATACCTCACACTTTTTTTCCTTCACCAAAAGGAAGATTGTATTGCTTTTAAATCACAAGCAGGTGGTGATACCTCAGCTAAACAGCAAGTAGCCTCATTGAATGTACATGCAGAAAGTGAGCTGTAGGTGATTTTGTTTTTATGATGGTGACATGGGAAGGATGAATGAAGACAGCCGCATGCAAGAATAAGTTCACACCTCAGTGTAGGCTACAAATGCGATTAACTATTTACAAGTGCAAAAACGCCAACATATTCTTCTTGCTGACCACTTGTTTTTTTTATCCAGACAAAAGCCTCGTAAGGACATTTCCTGTGCTTCTCTCTCGTAGATCGCACTATCTTTCAACAGCTACGTTTAATACGACTGCATGCATCAACTTCTCTCACATGATCAGCAGCTGGCAGATTTCACTTTCTCTTCAGTCAGAACTGCTCATGATGATATCGGTGCGTTGTCTCTATGGAGACAGCGCAGCAACACCTCTACCCAAGCCCCCCGCCCCCGGAACCGCGGAGCCGTCGCATTTACAACAGAATGAAACCCAATAAACTGCCAATGTGTGCAGGGTTCGGAAGGGTAAATTGTAGGGCTGCAGCTAACGATTATTTTTAATAAATCGATTAATCGGTCGATTATTTTTTCGACGAATCTGATAAAAAAAATTAACATTTGAAATTGCCGCATCTTTTGCCGCATCGTGTAAATACACCAGGTTATTGCGCCAACGTCCTGGAACTATTAAAAGTAATATTAAATGATAAAAAAAATTAAAAAACATAACTGGGATAATACAAAAAAAAAACATACAATGTATGATATACATTTATATATACATACACACACAGTATATAAGGGATGCCCATGGTTAACCGGTTAACCGATGAGATCTTTAACCGTTAAATACTAACGCTTAAAAATAAATTAAATCATCTTAATTTCTCTGACAGATCGTTAATTTTTCTTGATATTGATACCATTTTCTAGACTTCTTAACGATCCAAGTCTTTATTGATACCACTATTGATACTTTATTATTTTGTTGGAATAGAACTTATATCATTGCTTTAATTGATAATAAGATGATCATAGCTCAAGATAGAACGTTAAACTGGTCATTCCATTTTATATTGCTGGGAAAACAAGTTTTCGCCCAAATCTCAATTTCGTTTTTTTTTTGTATTGCATTTGAACACAATCATATTACTGAGCCGACCTGAACACATCACATTTGACACTGTGCCAACCATTCCGCAAAAAAGGCGTGCATAAAACGTCATATTTGGCTCAGTGAGAGAACGGCTCCAAATAAGCAACAAAGTCAGTAAAGCACAATTGTGTTTTGTGTTCTACATTGTTGTTCTACTAAACAGAGGATGCTTGGTGATGACGTATTATGACGTGATGACGTATGTACAAGAGGCAACCGTACTCCGGCCCAGATGAGATTTCCTAATGTGAGCACAGGCCAGCGGCACAGCGGGGGGGAGGCAATCGTACTTGAGTACGGTATAGGTCAACTTTGCCTAGTCTGAGTGCGCCCTTAGTGGAGTATCATTGAACGGAGTCATGGAATTCTTTCAGTGAGATACCCACAAAGTAAAGCTTATTTTGGCAGTTTTTCCCAAATTATTGAAATGTGAAAAGAAACTGCTCACACACGCAGATCAAACATTGTCCTCACAAGACAGGTTGATAAATAATGAGTGCCACAACTACTATTTCAATAGATCTGCAACATAAAAAACACCCTACACTGCTGAAGAGTTTTAAAATATATTTCCTGTTCATCTAAAATCCTTTGCAGTGATGAGTAAATCGACAGTTTCAGTTTAAATCAGTTACAAAAAAAAAGTGTGCTCAATTCATATATTCAGTAATACAGTTCTGCTTAGGAATAGCTCAGTTTTTCTTGGCTGCCTGTCAGAGAAAGCAATCACATTTAAGACATCCCTTTGGACTCTGGTCACTTGTGAGTGCATTTTCTATCATTGATTCATTAACCAAAAAATAAAGTTAGCAACTATGAAAATAATGGTTAGTTGACGCCCTAGTTTATGATATAATATATTGTATCTAATGTACAGTGTCATCACTTTTTTTTTTTTACCAATTGCTACAACCCAAAAGCTCACTACAGTTCATTATACAATCAATATGGTCCTCTCTCAGGCATAATGCAAGCTGTGTAAGCTGCAGGCCACTGTATTAAGATTCACCTTGAACCAACAAAGGCAACAAAAAAAGGGCCTACATCAACAACCTTATGGAGTGCTTTGCAAATTGGCTTAAATGCCTACCAGCAAGAGCGTTGACCTTATAGATTAGCCAGTGACACCTGACCCTATTCAGCAATTGGATAGTCTCTGGGCTTCTAACCATCCACTATGTCATGAAGGTAGTAGTAGTTACTTACAATCCAACCAGATAAACTATGAACACTAAGTAAAAAGCTCTAAATCAAAAAATGATTTTTGCTACCTTGTTGCGTTTTATGCTCCAAACTTTCTTAAACAAAATGTCACAGAGTTCAACAGGTGGTTCATCAAATGGACAGAAATGTTTTGGGGAAAAACTCAACATATTGCTTTCCGGTCACGGTCAATAATACAGCAATAACAGCATATTGCGATCCTGGCTTTTATCATGCTTTGGTATTGCTACCGAATAAGAACAGTTGAGGAAACAGTATTAGTGCCTAGTGAGACCACTTGTTGTAAACAAAGTGTTGCTTGACACAACGCAAGAACATCTGAGCGGAACTATGATTGGGTATCAATGGGGGTATGGTAGGTTAGGTTATGCATGATATGTTAAGTACAGTAGACAGCTGAGGTACTATGGGCTTGACTGTCCTTTTAATCATAGAAATCTCAGCCCACAACCCAGAATGCGTTTTACAATGGGAGGGATTCTGTTATTAGGTTACGTTTCACCCCCACAACTTCTACTTGTAGAGTCTATTCAAATAACTTTCACCTTGCTTGTATTCAATCGTAAACTCTAAACATGCGCAGACAAAACAGACCAGGGTTAACCCCCTGAATATCACGGATATAACAGGTCTAAGCACTGTCAGTGTAACCATGTCCATAGGCCTTGCATTATTTAAATTACGGATATGCATCTAGTCTCCATGGCAAGTAGAAAAACGCAACAATAATGACATTTTCTGCAGAAAGGAGTTCATCACCAAATCCTAATGCTATTCGTTTTTGACCTTGCATTGTTAAGAAACATAGGTTTTTCCTTCTTTTACATATTTTAGAAATCAGGAGGAAATAAAAAGATATGATGCAAATAAAAAGATTAACTCATCTGTGGTGTATGTCTGAGAAATGAATTAGTAAATACGAGTAACGACTAGATCAGATAAAAATACTGCAAGAAATAACTACTCTCCACAACCAAATAATTGTGGATAGAATACCAGAGAAACAGCCTTAATTTCTGCAAAGTCAACAGTGTTTCCACTACGATTTCCTTAGGCCTGATGATTGCCTACAAGTAGTTGCAGGGGATACTTGTCCATTTTATGCAAAGCTGAATAAACAAACATATCAGTGCATTTAGAGGTTTACTAAACAACCTTCATTATAAACATATAGTTACAATAAATGATTTACAACGTGAACTACAATATAAAATAATGAGCATCCTAATTTGTACACTGACCAGGGACCTATAACAAAGTGTTGGATGTCATGTAAATGTACTAGGAGTAGGAACGGCAAAGCTTTAGTCGTCAGTAAAAATTTAAGCAGACACCCTTGTATTGGAGAAATATATTATGTATTCTATAACATTCAAGTATTATTTCGCACCTCTCAAACATGATGTAACGCCGCCTAAAATAGTTTCGACGCAGAAAATAGTGTGAACCCCATTTAAAAGCGTAGCAGGCCTCACATGGTAGGACATACGTTTAGCTTTCCCAGCTAGCTAGCTACATACTGTACAATCTTGGCTAGCAAGGTGTAGGAGGCCATACACCGCTCCACCGTCAAACTCGCAGGGTACATATGTTGCATATGGTTTGACGATACTTAAGGAATACAATGAACAACACATGAATTATACATATGTTGGACCCACGTGTCAGTTTGACAGCAGCTTTGTTTTCATTTGACTCGCAAGTAAGCAATCTAGTTGGCTAGCCAATCATAATTAGCCGAAGTAGCACAAGGCCTCATACAACCAAAGCACATACAGTGCATAAGTGTGGTGTCAACAACGTGTCCCACATCGCACTCAGTGCTTGGTAGGACATTATTCTTGTTAAAATGAAACCGCAATACAGCCCGCCAGCGACATCACTATCGGCACTACGAATTGAGTTAATGAAAGCGGTCAGTCAGTAAGCTGGAAGAACAGAAAACCTCAACTTAACAGATGTCAGCACTCAGCACTTTTCTACATGATGTTGCTCTTGTCGGAACATGAGAGTAGGCCAAGTGTATTAAATAGGTTGGAGGGTGACTTCAGAGTATCGATGATTGTATATAATACACATAGAATAGCCGTTTCATGCTTTACAAACAAGCAAACTTTGCCATGCATGAATGCTATTGGGTACATGCTATTAGCTACTTTACTTAGCATTGGGGCTAATGTATGAACGTAGCTAGGCTAACAGCCACAAGCGCATTTAATGTTCACGATCACAGAATATTGCCATAATGGTTTGATTTACTGTCCTCGTTATACCAACAAGATCTGCTTACCTTTACTGTTTGCCCGTGTTACAAGTTGATGGGTAGTGGGAGGCTTTATATTTTCTCTCTTTACAGTCTGAATCGGCAGCATTAGAGCATAGCGAAGGGCAGGCAGAGCGTCTGCAGCAGCTGGCCGGTGGAGGGCGGAGGGGAAGAGTAAAACATATGGAATGACATCTTTCCTGTCCAATCACTTCGTAGACAATACTTATATTTTTCTTTAATATTCATTGCTTCATTTTGATTAAACAAAACTGTGTGTACGCAAAAATGTATGGCACAAACCCCAATGACGTTTAATAAATGAGGTGGTGGAACTCCCCCCTCACCCCAACAGCACTGTCCAAACTTTGCTTAGGACAATATTCAATACTGTATTGATCCCAGATAGGAAATTTGCAAGTTACCAGCTCATCAAGCGGGAATTGGTCCCATAAAGGGCCTGATAACGGTTGTCCTGGTTTATATTCATATATAGGCTAAGGCAGATATATTTTCCCTTACAATTACCTTTGCTGTTCAAAGGAAAGATTACCCCCTTGAAACTTTATTGATAAATAATATATTCAAAACGAATATGGAACTGTATTCATTGAAAAAAAGCTGTAATTTTAACAATACAGAACAGACTAGATTTACCGTTTAAGATAATAAATAAGAAAAACTCCAAAGTGGCCTTCCTAAGGTATGTACATCTGGCAGACCTCAATGTAATATGTCATAACTCTGAAATTCCACACGTCAATGTTTACAAGAGCAAATTTGGCAGTTAACTTAAAAAAAAGCTTAAAAAATGGCCTTAAATACCATGGGGTTGTTGTTTGGACAAAACATTTACTCAGATATGGTTGGCAAACAATAAGTCAAGATGACCTTGTCTCATTTATGTAGTAAAAAAAAAATACTCTTGGACAAGGACACAGTAACTTCAAATCTGTTTACTGATACAGTACGCACAGCCCCTCAGCGAAGCCAAACGTACAGTTCAGGGCAGATCAACCATGCCACTGTTCCCCAAAATAGCAGCGCTGTATCAGAGGGCAACTTCTGACATGCTCACTTCTAGGATGACTAAAGCAATATGGAGTCCTGTAACTGTTATTTTACATAACTGTGTGGGAGGCCGCTGCTCATCATGAGAGCACAGAGCGGAGAGAGCTCTCTTTTTGAGCTGAGGAGATGTGTGTGTGGGCAGTCACCTACCCAAAAAGACTTTGGCATGGTGTCATAGAGTGTGGGTTTCACTCTTTAAAAATGATGGCACAGTCAAGATAAGCACTTCAGTGCAAGGGTGTTTATTTGGTGAACCCAGCACTGTGTATAAAGGGAAGAAAAAACGAAAATCATGGTGGTATGTGAAAGGGACATTTCTTGATTGTTTTTCCACAAGGATGGACTTTTTGTGAGAGCTCTGTCGATCTGTTTAGGACCCCCGAACCCAGAGCTACAACATAGAGGAACAGAGTGAGAGAGAGATGTGCAAAGCACTGCAAGTAATTGATAAGTTGATATGTTTTACTGCTGACTGCCGAAAGGTAACATAAACATTTGGAAATTGTGTTGTAATTGAGTTATTGACTGGCATTACGGGTGACTCTACCGCGTTTCCACTGCAGGGTGCGGTACGGTTCGGTTCGCCTCAGTCTGGTAGGGAGGGGGCGGTATAGCCCAGCTCAGCTCCGAGGTCGCGTTTCCACCGCCGACAGTACCCTTTATGGTAGTCCAGATGTCGATCGCCGCGGCAGCTACGTAAAGATCGTGACATCATAGCAGAATGCAGAGGAACGTCGCCACCTCCTTGTTCGCCCAATTTTTATGTTCTCAGCGTTCAACCGTCAAACTCAGTGCAGTCCGAGGTGAACTGCAGCATGGAGGAGAAATTGATTGTTGCCGTTTGCGACTCCTGGAGCTCTATATATAATAGTATATAATATAATTGTATAAATAATATCACGGCCAAAAGCTCTGTGCGCCTCCGGATGGCCGTAGCGTGGGGAGCTCTCATAGGGATTGGGCTTCTAGGGGGTTTGTTTACCGGTGTTGCTATGGTTTCCGGTCTTGTGTGTTCCAACGGTTTATTAGGTAGGGCCATCTAATAAATCTCTGTCTAATCAATACTTCATTCACTGCCTCTTCCGTGGTCATTATAATATTATGAATAGACTGCTTCGGGTCCTCCGAAGTCTCTCCCTCTTCCACAAAAGGTAAAGACAAGGCAATGGTTGTTATCGTGTTGTTGTGCGACAAATTTGACAAAATTAGTTTGTTTTTATCCCACGTCGCCCGGAAGTGACGATTCTGTCGACCAATCAACGGAGGGGGTGTGAAGCTCGAATTTTCCGGCACCCTTTCAGGCGTCTCAGTACCCCAACGGAGCAGTACTGAAGACTAGGGCAAAACGAGTACGGCTCAGTCCGGGTCACGCCCACTTTTGGCGGTGGAAACGCAATCCGTACCGCACCTTTGCGAACCGAACCGTACCGTACCCTGCAGTGGAAACGCGGCATGCCGCGTTTTCCTATGCCGCGTTTCCACAGTGTGTAAGTTATCTCTCATAAAACAACGAGCAATGTTGCTTCAGGTTTACACTCTTTATTTCTCCATGCGTGTCACACATCAGCAGTAACTTACAACTAACCGGAACTACTTTCGCTGCCGTTATCAGTACATGAACTTGGATCACTGCGCGGCTGCGCATATACACAAAACAGTCCCCTGAATACCACCTCATATGACATCTCCCCTCTTTTGAGTCATAGACATCAATGTATGCAAACAATAACTAAGAAAAACTGCAGTGTATGTTACTGGAACACTCTGTAACTTAATAACATGTTTTACTTGCCAGCCATTTATAAACAGAACAAGAATGTGCTGTAACACAACAGGAAGAGTAACACTAACAGTGCACATCTGCATTCAGTCTCTTCTTTTATTCTTTCTCTATTATTTCCCTGAGGTTATGGGGTAGACTGCCCATTCACCTCCATAGCTGCCGGAGATTATTCTGCTTCATTGTTAGCTAGCTATGTGTTAAGTACAAAGTCTTTAAATCTGTCAGGTGGACGGATGACTCTTCCACTGGAAGTCACCTGAGCCTGATCCTGTCCCCCAGGCTCCGCTGGAACAGTCTCTCTGACAGGTGAATCTGGATGATGGTTGTTCACTCGCCTGCTTGCTCTCTGTCTCGTCTGGCTGTTGAACAGGAAGGAAGGTTGGGCGCAGGTGGCGCCTGTTCCTCCGCAGTGTTCCACGGTCCGTCTGGATCAGGTAGGACCTTGGTATTGTGTGTGGTTGTTGGACTGTACCTGCTGTCTCCCATTTTGACTTTCCATCGAGCTTCACCACTACTCTCTCCCCTTTTCTGAGAGGTGGGAGTGCTTTGACACTGTGGCGCCTGTTGTAAGTGCGTCTGTAGTTCTCCTTCGCCTTGGCGTCAGCTTTACACACCTTTGTGAAGTCAGGCCATTTTGGGGCGAGGACTTTGTCAACTGTGGGCACAGTTGTCTTAATCTGGCGGCCCAACATGAGCTGTGCAGGGCTGGCACCCGTGGCTTGTAGCGGTGTGGCTCTGTAGCTCATAAGAGCCAGGAACGGGTCGGCCTGTCGAAGAATCTTCTTCGCTGTCTGAACTGCCCTCTCAGCCTCACCGTTGGACTGGGGGTAGTAAGGGCTGGAGGTGATGTGTTTAAAATCATAGGCAACAGAAAAGCTTTGAAACTCCTTACTAGAAAACTGTCGTCCGTTGTCTGTGTGTAGCTCATCTGGACACCCCCACCTGGCGAAGATGTTCTTCAGACGCGCACAGGTGGTCCCACTGGTCATGTCGGGTAAGTGCGCTATTTCCAAATAGCGAGAAAAATAGTCAATGACAATCAGGTAGTTTCTTTTTTTATACTCACAGATGTCGGCGCCGACCTTCTGCCATGGCCTTTGAGGTAGCAGTGTTGTCATCAGAGGCTCCTTCCTCTGTGTTGGTCTGATTTGCATGCATTCAGGGCATTTTGTCACCAGTTCTTGGATCTCCTTCTCTAGTCCGGGCCACCACACACTCATTCGCGCCCTCTCGCGACACTTAGTGATGCCCTGGTG
>OOFH01112283.1:0-10979 GCA_900323355.1 Merlangius merlangus
CGTTGGTAATTGAAGGAAGTGTGTTGATTGATACAAGCGTGGCTTTGGAGTAACGAACAACTAAAGTTCCTTCTAAGCAACCAATATGTTATCAATGGAGGACTGCGATGCTCTTACGTGTATTGCTGAGGGAAGGTGAGCGCCTCGGATCCAGGCCGGGACGCCAGCAGAATCAAGAAGATCATCTGGATGGAGACCAGGCAGACGACCAAGCTGGAAGACTGTTTGCCTGTCGCCATTTTTCCATTAAAAAATTCTCGTTACTGGGGGGCTCCGAGGCTTAAAACAAAGAGCTCCTTCCGAAGAACGAAAGGCAACACAATCGTCCAACACGCTACGGCTAGATGATCGCCATGGTCGTCACGTTTCCTACTCTCGTCATATCGATACCACATTCGTTGGCGTCGGACGTGAGAGCATCAAGGAGCGCTGGATGCGGAGTGACGCTCGGAAGGAGACTGTACTGCAGAGCGCCGCTCTGCCTCGCGCCCCCCGCCCCGTCGCCCCCCTCCTCCGGTCCAGGCTCGCGCACCTCTAGAGGTGGAGGAAACGGGGAGACGGAGAGAGAACCGGACGGCCCAAGCGGCATCCCAAAAAATCAAGCAGCTTATAGGCTATTAAACCCGGAAAATACTTTTAATAGAAAGGGAGACAAAGCCTGAAATAACTGGCTTAGATTAAATGGTATGTGCTCGAGGGATCTCTGGACCGTACCATGTGTGACTGGGTTAGCAATGGGTGTGTGAGCGTTATCTCAGAGTCAATCATTATCACATTATCTAATCTTACCAAAGACCAATAGTTATCAAGGCTTTACACCAGTCAAACATCCTCCTTATCTAAGGATTGCGTTGATTCCTAAGCAATAAAATATCTTCACCTCACCTAATTATCCAGTACTACACTATGGGAGCACTATTAGGTATTTATTCACTTTTCATGAAACACTGACAGCGTTGCATTAGAGGGGTTCTTCAAAACCAAACCTAAATGCTGTACTGCTGGCGTCCAGGCAGTGCCTTGACCTGCTGTGAATGTGTTCCTGGAGCGAAATGGACCACTTAGGTGTTCCGCAAGGAGCCTGTAGTCTGAAGTATTAATGCTGCTGTCCTGAAGATCTACTCTGTATTGAGAGTCTGCTGTCTCCCATCTGATTGGGATTGCTGACAATCCCAATCAGACACGCTGTGAACTAGATGGCCACTCTAAAGGGAGAACAGCTGCATCGCTCTAGAAGCCCTTGGATAACTTTTCCGTTATTTCATAGCAGATGTCTTCCATCCTCATACAGGTGGATTCTTCACAAAAAGTGCCGTCATTCTGTTTTTGTTTACGTACGACCATTTCATTTACCATTTCACAGATGCTTTATTTAGTGATGGGTCATAGGAATACATTCAGAACATTTGATGGTTTGTACCTAAGGTCACTGTCAATTGGAAGAAACCTTTGAAATGTTTTGGAAATGGGCAATGTGCTGGAGATATGTAACATTACTTCATTTAATAAGTTCTGTTGTATCCAACATTGAGATTATCCATTTGTTTTTATCAATATTTAGGAGGAATGTAACTGACTAAATGAGACTGGTTAGGGGAAAAATATCTCCAGTTTCATAAAATATTCATTATTTTATTAGAAGTCATTATAAAGTAAAATGCATCATAAAACGTTTAGGACTAAAACTGCATTTACCAAAAGTGAGGATCAAAAAGTTTAAATGAAAGATAGATATGAGTCGATAACTCTCATTCCATATTTGAACTTATACAACCCCGTCTTTAAACAGCAAATAATATTGACTAAAGACTGCTTTGACATACGGCCAACCTAGAATGCAAAGATGATCAGTGTTACACCGCTGTTTCAGTCACACACACACACACACACACACACACACGCCCCTGAGTATTATTTCATTAACAGAAAATCATTGTATTAAGGAAATCCTATATGTATATATTAATACATGTTCCTTATTCTTTGGCAATATCTGCTAGTTCTTCATTTTAATGTGTTGACCAGGGTGTTAAAGAAAGGGATTTGTCTCGTCAGGGAAGGCGGGAACGCTAGAAAGAGCCAGAATGAGTCTCTCGTACACGTGGATGCCACTCAGGAACACATGCTCGTTCAGGAACTCGTTGTGGTCGTGCAGCAGGATGGGGGTCCGGTTCATGGGGGAGAAGCCCACCGCTGGGATCCCCACCTAGGTTCAACAGACAGGTTAGTGTCAGCGAGTACGTAGTACTAGTTCAGTAGTAGCTGGTAGATTGGGGATGGCTCTCTGAACCTTCGGGCTGGGGGGTCCCACCCCTAACTTCTACACCAGGCGTCGGCAAACAATTAGGCCTAGCGATTGAGCCCATTGTTTTCAGCCATGACCATTGAACATTTTTAATCACACTCTTAGCATTGTTTAATATTTTACAGACATCTGTAGGGTAAAGCACACAGCCTTGTTGGACAGACATTAAATGTTGAATAAATGTCGACACTCCAAAAAAATACTTTTTTTTGACGCTTCCTTTGGTCTGCTCCTTTAAAACAATATCATTCTACAACTAAGGCAACGTTCTCCTTTCTGTTGAAAGAAACTGTGTTGTCAATTGGGTGCATTGAATTATCAAAGTGCCAGCAGTCAGACTGAGTACATCCAGTCGGATTGCTTCGTCCTACCCTGCTCCTTCAGTTGGAATTTCTGTAACTTAAATTTCCAGGTACGTTTTCTCTACAATTTGAAATGCTGTATTTGAATTCCAAAGATGTTCATTTCAAACCAATAAATTCAGTAAAATATTAAAATGTTATGAATTCAATGATGTTTCAATTTTCGTACCAAAAATTAAATTGCTTTAAAATAGAAACAATATGGCTATGATTTGCTTTGATAACCGACTGATGGGACGCAAGAGGTATACCTTAAGTTCAAAAACGTACAATTTTGGTAGATGGATGATAAATTATATGTGCCCTAAAAAAAAGTATTTTACGACATACATTTTGTTTTTTTGGAACATTTCTCCAATATCTCGGGGGCAAAATCCTGTTGATATTGGTAGCTAGCTGCCTTTTCATAAATGTACATATATGAAGTACAAACAGCGTATATTTTCACTAAGGGTCTAAGATTAAATGGTGCAAATAAAATAATTAAATGAATTGCCATCTATTGTTATCGTTTTTCTAAGCACATTTTTATTCTAACCAATGCATTCTATTAAATTTGTGGACAAGCAGTAGGGTGAGTGGTCTGGCATCTGCCCTGTAGTACATGGGACCCAATTCGCATCCTGGGTACGTCATTGAACTCTTGCCATTGGCTTATTTTTGTAATTTCCTTTTTATCAGAGAAATAAGGCCTAACAATTGACTTTTTATTTAATAAATAGGTCTTACAATATCCCTAGAACTCAAAGATAACTTGCAAAAACCCACGGTAAAGTTAATGTTAATATTAATATTACTAATAAGTCTTTGTCACAATGACAAAGAAACTGCTTAATGGGAAAATGCAGCCACATAAATCCCATTCAGGCGAGTTTCTCTGCAGATTGAAACCTGGACGACCGGGTGCAAGTCCGACCCATTACCCTCTTTTTGAATCCATGGTCAATATTCAATTAAAATATGTTACGCTCAATACTACCTATGCATTCAACAGATCGGCAATTTTTTGCCAGATAGCCTCCTTGTATTTATTAATGGTTACAGTGATCCCTTTTTGAGTTATTATATGCTTATACTCCTCATAGACCTCCACAAGCAGCTTCCGTTCGCCGATAGAAAAGATCTCGCTCGGTCTTTTTCATACATTTGATCCATGATTCGACATTCCCAGTTCTGGGCTGGTTACATATCTCTTGAGCCTGCTTAATCAACGATAACGTAATCCTGGCTTGAACTAACCTGAGCAAGGTGCGGCTGAACTGCGTTGACGGAATGGCTTTAGCCTCAAGTGGAAGTCTGCGTTAGTTCTAAGCGGGCTTAATCAACTAAGCGCCGCTTTTGTTAGCGACTTTGATGGAGTACCCCTATGGTGGAGGGGCAACGGATCTGTTGTCTGGGAGGGAGCTGGCGTCTTGACCGCACTGTCAGTCAAAATCGAACGTGACTCAGGTAGAATCATGATGTTTTATTCACGTTACTATTATAGACACACATACACACTAATTAAATAGACGCAAGTTACGTTACCTACAGTAATGTGTACTAACTTGCCATTAGATGGCTGGACTACCCATACAGACATAACACAATATGACAAGTTAAATCATTGGGAAGCCCAGCACTGTTTTCCGTGTTAAAAAACAAATCATACTCAAAATAACTAAGAGTGTTGAAGGTTGTAATGCCATTTTTTTTAAACCGGGAAATATTACATACAATACATTTAAAAGAACTTTAAAGTTAAGGATTCCTAATACTTACAGCTCGGATAAAACGGCTATCAGTGGCTGCAGGAAATATCTCCGTTTCCAAAACCATATTCCTACACATGAAACACAGCCATTAGCCATTACTATACTTCAAGAGGAAAAAGGGTGTAAACGTGCACATTAGAATCATTTATCAGCGTGTGTGTGTTTCATTAGCAAACTGTGAACTGACATTGCCTTGCAGGTAGTGCTGAATGCGTTCCACCAGGGGTCACTCTCCGCAGTAGAGGTTACATTCTGGTTCATGTGTTTCTGCAAAAGGGGGTTGGTGTCAAAAACAACTCCACTAGTTGAACAATGTGCAGAGACAGTTTGAGAAACAGGGTGAGGTACCTGAGCAAACTCATAGGTGATTCCTTCGCCTGCTTCTTCACACCACAGCTTGATCTGCTTTTCAAACTCCTGAAAGGTGTATTTAAAAAGGTTTGGAATTTCTTAGTTGTCTGTACATTATACAAGGAAGAAAATACAATTGAATGCTTTTTTTATTGCACGCTTTGGCTTTAAAAGATGATAGGACAGATTAGCTTGGTAAGGATGTTAATGTCATTGGTATTCCATAAAAACTGGTTTACGGGAAGTAACATATCACAATCTCCAACCATGTTTAAAAAATAAACACAAGCATTGGCAATGGGCCGCGGTTCAGATGGCCGGGATTTTCATGGCTACTTCCATCTCCTCTTTTCAGCCATTTTAGAAAACTGAGCCTACATCATTATTATGCAAAGTTATAGCTCTTTTAACGTCCCAAATATGCATATATTTTACACAAACAGTACGTCTTCGCTGTGTTTGTAGGGATGGGAAAATAATTGATTCTTTGATGCATCGCGATTCTGTAAAGAACGATTCCGTCTCGAAGTTAATAATCTGAATAAAGAAAATATATATATATTTTTTTATTACATTTGTTTGCCTCCTGCAACATTCTGTTGGACAGAGGGATAACTTGAGTAGTTTTAAAATTATTTAATTTATCTACAATGTGTATTGGCCAATCTGATTTGTCTGGATGCGATTACGATTCAGCCTACGCATAGCATGGACGCAAACTTACAGCCAGACACAAGAACGACAAACAAGTTCTTATTCTTATAATTGACTAAGAGCAGCTTTTTCTTTAATGACATAGAAAAGATAGATTAGAAAGAAAAGAAAAAATGAATCTGTTTATTTTTTTACATACTTCCATAGTGTGTTATAATGCAAGATGCATTGATTATTGAATTGTTCATAGAAAGTCATATTTGTGACAAAAGCTTTTTCAAATATTAGGTAAGGTAATTAATCTGTTGATTTCTTTAATGATCATCACAAAAGTAGGAAGTGATTTGCAAACTCTGAGTAGCAAATTCAGATGTATACAGTATATTTTTGAAAATCCTGCATGGAAATGTACATTAAAAAAAAAATTGCTTCGAGATGCATCAATAATCGTTTTAGAATCGAATCGTTGACCTCTGAATCGGAATCGAATCGAATCGTGAGGTGCCAAGAGATTACCACCCTACGTGTTTGGGTCTTACTGCTATGATGATTCAACATTTAGTCCCAGTCACCAGTGGGACTGTGTGCCAGGTTTGCAGCTTTTCCGACTTGGGCCTCAGAATCAGTTATTGTGGACGTTTGGTCAAGTTCTGGTCATTGCATTAATTCCATTTTTTTTTTCTTGGCTTGCAGTAGGAATATTTTTCATCATGACAAATGTGCAGTTAAAAAATGTTTCATGCATATTGCATTTCCTAGTAGAAATGGCAACCATTTCACATTCAAACTGATTACAGCACCTCCTATAAATTAATATCGCCCGTCCTTAGCATTACCTTACTTATTTTATGTCCTAAAAGCATGCCAATTTATACAACTTTTGACCATATTTTATTTGAGATATGGATGCATTTTTCAGAAAAATAAAGATAATGATGCAATAAAATAATAAGGAATACCACAGGGTTCCTACGGATGTCGTAGTACCCCTTATAATAATAAAATAGAGAAAGTGAAGACTACACACCTGAAGATTCACGGTGGGAGGTATTCTCAGGTCAAAGCTGACTTCCATCTCAGCGGGGATTACGTTGTAGGCAACCCCTCCTTTCACCATGGTCATGTTGACGGTAGTGACGTCACCCAGAGTGAAACACTGGCTCATGTTCAACCTGTCAAACAGAGCACACTGCTCATTATTCACCTTTAACGGAACATACAACTCATTGTTTTAAAAGACATCCCACTTTAAAAATGTTTAGACCTTAGTATTAGGATGATGCAAATGTGTTGAGCTTCATACTTCAAATCTGAATCTGTGTTATTAATGTATTCTTAGTTCATTTATTACTACAATTTCAAACCAGCCCATTGGGCCAAAATATTGATTGGATAAAATAAAAAAAACGTTCCTTGTATTGTAGTGAGTAATAAAGCAATTTAGTGAACATTAACTTTCATAAGTTTGTTTCCTCTCAATCATGCGACGCAAAGCAGCACTTTCACTGTAGTTCCTGGGTTGGCCTAATATAATATACCTTAATTAATATGATACACAATTACACAATCAACACAGTCAGTACATTTACATGCACTGCTTTATTCGATTACAGCCATAGTTAGACTATGCTCCTCAATTGGACAACTGCAATTGTCAGAGTATACATGGAGGTGAGACAATGTTGTATGCCATGTGTCTGGCTAGCAGGGAGCTCCGCCGCGGGAGTCTGCATGCTGCAAAATTCTGTTTCTCTACCATGTCGCGAGTCAAATAGAGTCAAAGCCAAAGTTCCTTTCCCCCAATTCCGTCTCAACCATGGCTGAGATAACCTCCACTACGAGTCTTTACTTGTTGCGGAAAGTACCAGAGTCGGAGAACCCAACGCAGACTATAAGATTCATAATATCGGAGAAGATTCCCGTCAGTTCGGCGGCGGGGCAATGAATGAATAAAAATCATAAACATGTAGGAGGAAAAAAACATTTATTTTGACAGGTTTGACCGAAGTTAGCACTTCAGAACCTTGTTGATAACCAACATTTAGAAAACATGTACTTTTAATTCGGCCTTGGGTGAAATCGAAGCATAGTGTCTACTTCAACCTGCACTGAATGCATGCGTGCTCCCGCGGCCATGGATACAATTCTTGTAGGGGTTAACACTACATTGGCACGACACCGGCTTCCTCCATCTTCTTCGCCACCTTTTTAAATAAATCGCAGTTTCTCGTTTTCCGACGGCGACAACGACGACTATCGTCTCCTTTTACTTCTGGCTCACGGCCGTTAGAAAAGATCTCGAGCATTCGCAGAACCCAAAATCCAAATCCAATCTGGTTGAATGTATGGATGCACGGTTAATGCGACTATTATGGTGGAAAATACTGGAGGCTTCTCAGCCAAACTGTTGAAATATTGGTAGAGAATATTGGAGAGAAAGGCATCAGCGGGGGGGGGAGGTGAAGGCGCCGGGCCCTGTCCATTATGTTATTCACAACACCTCAGAAGGTCCTGTGTTGACCGGTGAACACTTCCCCCTGTAGTCAATGACATCAGTCTATTTCTCCATTTACTTAGATTATAAGTATAAGTAAGGTTAACTTTAAGTATAAAGCATACTAGATAAGTGTGGTTCCAAATGTTAAACACTATTGATATTACCTGGCTTGCCTTGGTCAACAATTGCCTGCACTCTGAGGGACATTTACATGTGTTCCTCATTCATGCATTACAAAAGATGAACTACCAGCCGCCTCATTTTCGTATAAGTGGCCCCTCAAAGATGGCTGACTCGCGTCACGGTGAGAGGAGACGCCCTCCTATGGTTTCTCGACATTGGCTTTAGAATGTATATTCTGTAGGCTTCAAGTTAAGGCCGATTCAAACCTCCGGATCCGGATGAAATTCGTCCGTCCGTACCAAACGTTGTCTCCGGGGCATACCTCTATCCGGTTTCAGCGTTGTTATGGATGTTACGCAAAACATCCTCCAGAGCAGGGGTCGGCAACTAAGTTTGGCCTCGGGCCAATTTCTTTTCCAGCCAGTAGGTGGCGGACAAGAACATTATCAAAGGTTAGTTCAAGGAATTGATTAATGAAAGTGCATCTGGAACTGCGATGCAGGCCCGTCATCTGGCTTAGTCTTATGCCTACCAAGCACTAGATTCTTAAAAGACGTACATATAAACAAGTGTATGCCCTAATCACGTTAATGTCATGCCTGATCACGTTGGGTAGAGGTGTTGCTGCACTCCACAGAGACATCGCAGTGATATCATCATGAGCTAACTGGAGAGAAAGTGAAATCTGCGAGCTGCTGATCATGTGAGAGAAGGTGATGCAGTCGTATTAAACAAAGACGTTGTTTGATGGTGCGATCTACGAGAGAGACGCATAGGAACTGTCCTTACGAGGCTTTTGTCGGGATAAAAGACCGACCGACGAGACGGGTGCTGATTGACTGCGCGCACACACACCCACATACAGTGTTTCCCCTAGAAATTTTTTTAGGCCCGGTGGTAAGAGCTGATAGTGTGATTTGTTATACATTTTTCAGTATTTGTTAGTTATTTCCATATAAAACACTTGCTTAGCCATCACAAGTTGATAATGATTCAATAAACACGTTATTAACAATAAACTAATTTTATTTACAATACACTAATTTTATTTACTTTATTGATTTATTTTATTTTTCCTTTTTGTCCTTCATCCCTTTTACGTTTTTTTGGTGGTGCCATGCTAATGATGATATAACTTAATGCTGTCAGATTGTTCGTTATGATGGGGCATCATCTGCGCACGCGCGACACCGCAGTTTTTCTCTCTTTTTTTTCAGTTTTTTTTTTTCTCTTTTTCCTTTTTTTTCTTTTTTTGCCGGTTGTTGGCCTGGCGGGGGCGCTCGTTGGCCCGCCAGGCCTAAACAATGGTAGGGGAAACACTGTCTATACCACCTGCACCTTATCCCCAAGGATAGAGATGGTGCTTAGCTCAGGACTGGCCCTCCTATAGTACACCATGTCCTTGTCCATGAGCAGTGGCCTGTAAACATAGAATCCAAACTGGTGGATTTGTTTGTTTGTGGGCACTTTTTGGGAACCTTACTGGCCAGGGCGGTTCGTATGCTCTGTCTTATGTAGGACAACATTTTTTTACCGTTATGGGAGCTGCTCAACACGCATCCCGATGTGCCATAGGCCCATCACAATGAACAAACATCATGGCTGATCTACACCTACACACAGACAATGTCAACAATTAACCTGCCGTCTCAACAAACAGGACCAATCCTTTTTAGGATTTCATTTTATTACACATTACACACAAATCTGCGAGCTGATGTTTTATTGGCTTTGGCATATGCATCCCTGGCAGACATATCTCCATCAGACCGGTCGCGGGTCTAATCCCAACCGCTATTATTGTCATGTTAAATCGGGGGTTTCATACGATGGGGGGGGGGCGTTTGATTCAATGAAGTGCCCTATAGGAGCGATTTCATAAACAACCAAGATGGATGTGACGGATGTATCAAACTTTTCGAGGTTCAAGTTGGTTTATTGTCATGTGCGCAACAATTACAGAAGCAGTTACTGGCAATGAAATTATTGAGTCTCAGGCTCTTTCAACAGTGCAATATAAAAAATTAAAGATAAGTCTATCCAATTGATTCTAAATTCCTTTTGGTCTGTGACTGATGACCACACCCCTTTTTTAAAATGAGCTGAGAGTTCCCAGACTAATACACATTGGAGAATTTGTCTGTCAACGTCAGGCTACATTCAACCTTCATTGGAAGGCACACTTTGTAATCAGTATTCCCATTTTCTTATTTATAACTTATTTTAAATTCAAAATGTGTACCCAGTGTATGGAAAGGTCAAAGATAATTCCCTGATCAGGAGTGCCCCTCTGTCCCTAGCTGAAGAAGCGGCAGCAGACCCCTCTGGTGCAGCTGTATCCAGAGGGTGACTGGAGTGCTGACATGGACGCCATGGTGGTCTATTCCACACTGCAGGCCTTCCCCTCCAGCCACTGGGACTGGGTCGGACTCTTTAAGGTGCACTAGCGACGGTCTCCATCATGGACCCAGCTTGACCCTTAAAGGGCGAGTTCCAATAGTTTGTGTGTAGTGCATTGTCTTATATAACGATTATTTTCCATCCGTTCCCAAGGTTGGGTTCTCGTGCGTCTCGGACTACATCACCTATGCCTGGGTTAAGGACGACGAGGTGGCCTCCAGCGAGGATCTGGTGCGGGTACGTGAGACCCAATGAGCCCTGTTCAGTAACACGGGGCGGCATGTGGCTCAGGAGGCAGAGCGGGTTGACTGGTAACCAAAAGGTTGCTACTTCGATCCCCGGCTCTCTCCTCGAGTGTAGAGATGTTCCTGAGCAGATACCTCACCCTGACTGTTCCTGACGAGCTGGCTCTGGCCCTGTGTGGTTGACACCGCCGTCGGTGTGTGGATGTGTGCATGGATGGATGGGTGAATGTGAGGCAGTATTGTGAAGTGCTTTGAGTGGCCACGGTTAGAAAAGCGCTATATATATAT
>OOFH01112288.1:0-5000 GCA_900323355.1 Merlangius merlangus
ACACTGCATAGTGATATGGACACTGCATAGAGATATGGACACTGCATAGTGATATAGACACTGCATAGAGATATAGACACTGCATTGTGATATAGACACTGTATATACATCATTTAACTGTATCAAGATATAGACACTGCCTAGTGATATAGACACTGCATAGTGATATGGACACTGCATAGAGATATGGACACTGCATAGTGATATAGACACTGCATAGAGATATAGACACTGCATTGTGATATAGACACTGCATAGAGATATAGACACTGCATAGCAATATAGACACTACATTGTGATATAGACACTGCATAGAGATATAGACACTGCATTGTGATATAGACACTGCATAGAGATATAGACACTGCATAGTGATATAGACACTGCATTGTGATATAGACACTGCATAGAGATATAGACACTGCATTGTGATATAGACACTGCATAGAGATATAGACACTGCATAGTGATATAGACATGCATAGCGATATAGACACTACACCACGATATAGACACTGCATAGTGATATAGACACTAGCGATATAGACACTACACCACGATATAGACACTGCATAGTGATATAGACACTAGCGATATAGACACTACACCACGATATAGACACTGCATAGTGATATAGACACTAGCGATATAGACACTACACCACGATATAGAAACTGCATAGTGATATAGACACTGCATAGCGATTACACACTGCTTAGTGACATAGACACTGCATAGTGATATAGACAATGCATGCTAACTAAATGTCAGATTAAAGAATAGTCAACTAACGGTGAAGTAAATTGGTCCCAAAGATGTCCTCCACCTGTGACCTGGACCCATTTCTCTCAACCCTGATAAAAAGTCACTCCTTTGCAATAAGTCCCATGATCACCAAAATCATCAATCAGTCCCTCTGGTTCGGCCATGTCCCCACTTCTCTGAAAACTGCTGTCATCAAGTCACTACTCAAAAAGCCCAGTCTTGACCCCTAAGCACCTGCCAACTACCGCCCCATCTCCAGCCTCCCTTTCCTATCAAATGTGTTGGAAAAGGTAGTTTCTGCCCAACTCCACAACCACCTCATAACAAACAGTCTTTGTGAGAAGTTCTAGTCCGGTTTCCGCTCTGGCCACAGTACGGAAACTGCCCTGGTCAGGGTCACCAATGACCTGCTGATGACTGCTGATGCTGGCTCTCCATCACTTCTCATCCTTCTCGACCTTAACGCAGCATTTGCCACCGTGGACCACCACATCCTTCTACACCACCTTCACTACCCTATCTGACTCTCTGACACTACCCTGGCATGGTTCACATCATACATCTCGGACAGAACAGAGTTTGTATCCCTGGGTGGTGCTACATCGGACACACACTCTATCACTTGTGGTGTCCCTCAAGGATCAGTCCTTGGCCCCACCCTCTTCACGCTAGACATGCTCCCCCTTGGTCGTGTCATCAGCCGGCATGAAATATCTTTCCACTGCTACACTGATGACACCCAGCTCTACATCAAAGCAAACCCAACCCCCTCTGCAGCCCTCTCCACACTTTCCACCTGCCTGGAGGAGATAAAGATGGCTAACTTCCTGCAACTCAATAGCTCAAAAACGGAAGCCATTAGTGTTGGCACACCAGACCCGGTCATCCACTATTACCAACATCACCTTCTCCGGCCACGACATCAACCTTTCATCCTCAGTCACTAACCTCGGTCAGAATGGACCCTCATCTGACCTTTGAGGCTCACATTAAACATCTTTGCATAACCTCCTTCTTCCAACTAAAGAACATTGCAAAACTCTGCCCCATACTCACTCTCTCCGATGCCGACTTCTGCAATGCACTCCTCATAAGGATCCCCAGCAAGAACATCCAGCGGCTGCAGTACATCCAGAATTGTGCTGCCAGGATCCTGATGCGGGTGCGGAAGTACCACCACATCATACCCATCCTCCAATCCCTCCACTGGCTTCCTGTCCAGTACAGGATCGAATTCAAGGTTTCCCTTCTGTCCCACCAGTGCCTCCATGGCACAGCCCCCCTATACCTCAAATAGCTCATCACCCCCATTCCTCCTCACGCCATCTCCACTCTGGACAGGCCAACCTCCTCCAGCTTCCGCAGACAAGGCCCTGAAATATGGGCTGCATTCTGCTCAACTGCACCCTGTGAAATGTGACTGTGGAATGCTCTCCCTGACCATCTAAGGGCTCCACAGACTGTGGATTCTTTTAAAAAAGGACTGAAAACACATCTTTTTAGAAAAGCCTTTGGCTAAACTGTTATTTCAAATGTTTTTGCTCTGTCTTTCTTTTTAATCTATTTTTAAAATATTTTATTTTGTTTTTATCCTTTTGCATGTGCATTGTAGTACTTTGAGGTCATTGAGTTGATGTAAAGTGTGTTATAACTACCATTTACTATTATTTTTCTATTCACGGGGTTGGTGGTTCGACTGAGGTAATCTTGACAATACATTGGTACAATAGGGCTTGTTTGCTCATTTTCCATCTGGAGGCTCAGAATAAATGGATCAGAATCAGGAGGTATTTTTGGGGCGGAGTTTAAAGATATTCAACTCTGGAGCGACGTGTGTGTGTGGCTCCGAGACACAAGGTTCTGCTCTCTTAGCAAGGCTTGTGTCGAGGCTTGTCAAACAGGTGTCTACTAAGCGGTCAACAATGAACAGCTTTGAGACGTATATTCCGGTGATGCCGTCAGTCCTCGTTAACCTTGTCCTTCTCCGTCAGGCGCTATCTTCGAGGAGAACGCGCTGCGGGACGAGGAGGTGTTCCAGCTGGCCATCTCAGACCTCAGCCTCAGCGATGACGTGCTGCAGAGTGAGAAGATCACCCACTCCATCAAGCTGATCGAGCCCAACAACCCCTTCCAGGCTGTGCAAGAAGGTAAGAGAAAGCCTTTAATTATTATTATTAGTATTATTAATGTTTCCATTTTGTCCTGCTGTTTGGTTAGTTGGTTGCGACGCCGCCCGGGGATTTAAATCGGCAGCCTCTGACGTAGGCTGACGTTCTAACAGCTCTGACTGCTATGGGCATTAGAGAGTGAGGTTTGACATGGTGGGAGAACACAGCTTGCTTCACATGCTACACATGCATTTGTGTGTGTGTGTGTGTGTGTGTGTGTTTGGGTATGTGTGTTCGTTGGGCCCTTAACATATGAATGTCATGCAAGGGTTTTTGATAGAATTTGTGTGTGTGTGGTCATCGCTGTGGGCCCTTAGTAACACAGCATATATCCAGCACCATGGGTGGTGGTGACTCCGGGGGTGAAAAGCTGCTTTAACACTCTGCCTGGTGTTCTGCTTTTGGTTATTATTGCTATGTGTCTGGGTTTATGTGTGAGTGTGTTTGCACACGTCTGTGTGTTATTGACGTGAAGCGTTCCTTTGAATTGATGGCTGTGTGTGGTGTCCTGTCGGCTGTCATGTCAACTGGACAAAAGGTTGGTTATATACCCCATAATACCCAGAATGAGGATGTACTATTTTACCATTACACCCAGTATGAGGTTTGTACTATTGTAACATAATACCCAGTATGAGGATGTACTATTATGAGAGAGAGAGAGCGAGAGAGAGGGGGCAATATTGCACTCTCTCTCTCTCTCTCTCTCTCTCTCTCTCTCTCTCTCTCTCTCTCTCTCTCTCTCTCTCTCTCTCTCTCTCTCTCTCTGCGTGTAAGCTGACTGTCTCTCCCTTTTATCATCGTAATACATTTAAAATAAGCTAGGGGGAAGCATATAGTCGACAAGAGGGTCACCCAGTAGACATTCTTCTGGATAATAATATCTGTAATATCTGTAATATCTGTCTCAGGGCCAGACCCTTCCCTACATCGTGGGTTTGCTAAAGGGATAGAAGTTTGTGTTACTAATCGCTGAACATAAAGTCCTTAAAGCACCCCTCTGAGATGACGAGGTGGATCATCTTGTCCGTGCGTGTGGTTAGTTGTAAGAAGAGTCGTGTATATATGTATACACGCTCGTTTTGGGAGGATTTGTGAGGATTTTTTTTTTTTTTATGTCATTCATGGCAAAATATACCAAATATTACACCATTATGGGAGCCATTATGGCCATGGTAATGAGATTACAAATCAGGTTGCCGGGGGCAACGTTGAAGGCACAGACGGTTTTGATAATATTTTTCTGTTGGACGAGGAGCTGTGTCGTGGTAATAAAAGAATAAGTCAGTTTTATGAGACAATGTATTAATCCTCTACCATTTATCTGAGGTGATGTGGCACCTGTTCTGCGTCTTCTTTTTTATGCCATCCCCATGTTAACTTCTGTTGTTGCTGGTTGAATTACGTAAACTGAAAAGCTTACGTATTTCACGTAATCACGTAATTACGTAATTCACGTAATTACGTAATAACGTTTAGGGCTAACCTAAAGTGTCACACTGTCCTCCTGAAAACTGTCCTCCTGGTCTACTTTTGTAAAAATATATATATATATCCAAACATATACATATAGGATACATATATATATCCGTTCATGTTACATACAGTATCTGAATTTCAACTGAAAGGCACTAGGTTCGATCCCCAATGTCCGCAGTCTTGACTGTCACTGCACAACATCTACCCTAAGTCACTTCATGAGGAGAGACTAAAGAAATAAAAAGACTCCTAAAGGACTCCATGCTATAAAAAGAGGTCAACGTCATCATGCCAAGGGTCATTGGTGCAGCTATGATGTAAAAGGTGGTACCTAGTATCATTAGAATAGAATAGAAGAATAGAATATAATTTATTGTTGTCATTACACATGTTACAGAGCAACGAAATTCCCAGTAACAATTCCGTCCAAGAAACATAAAAGACCTTGTGGGGAGACAGGACGGAGAGACTGTCTGGCGCTTGTTCGACAAGGAACCATGCGGCCCGCATTAGATAAGAAACGAGGCGGAATTTTTTTTTGTCAATACCCCAAAACTATGCACAGTGTAGGGATTAGCAAAAAAACCA
>OOFH01112288.1:10000-13995 GCA_900323355.1 Merlangius merlangus
CAAAAAGGTCAGATCTTTGAGACAATACCTGAAAATGCTCAAGACAGCACTATACACCACGCCATTTGAAAACTACAGTAAAAGTAACACATTTACACAGAAATTAAAGTTACACACCAATTATACCTACAAAATTGTTATCTCCTCAGTATACAATAAATTAATTGAAAGATTACAATAAATTTGATGGCAAATGTTGCAAATTAAACTGATTATTTCCTACAGGCTTACTTGTATTTTGTGGTAAAATTCAAAGTATCTCATCTGTATTTACAATACAGCTTGATTCTACATCTCTATTTACAGCTCATTACTTCATGTCAATGTTTACGTTGCTATGGCAACAAGAGACTGCTGACTAGCAGCTGTTAGCTAGCTTAGCTAAATCATCTGGACAATAATAACCCATAATATCACAATTTGGCATATTTAAAAAAAATCGACCACAACTACCAATAGTCACAGCCTTTCAACTCTGGGCTAATATGTTGTCACAAATATGCGGTTAATTACGTTTTCGACTTTGTTTTGGACATGACTCAAAATGTAGCCTAGCTAGCCCCAGGCTAACATTACTGACCATATATGCCTCCACTCGCTCGTCTCCCTGCGCAGCAGCACCTGTTGGGGTGTTGACCCCGGCACCAGATAAGTCTGTCAATTTTGAACATTTAACAGCTTCCAACTCCAGAGACTTCAGCTTTTTAAGTCGCAGTTTTTTATGTTTATCAATTTTCAGCTCCGTCCCGCGACTCCGGCCCATGCCATGAGGTCCCGCCCACCCTGGTTTGTGTTGTGATTGACAGCACTGTCAGGGCTCTCTGAACCAGCCCATGATTGATTGACGATGACAAACATAGACCAATAATATGTGTCGATGCTGGAAACACACTGCTAGCCCTCTGTAGCCCATTGGCCGGCCAAATTGGAGGGAATTTAGAGAGAGAGAAAGGAAAAAACAAAACATAGCGGACCGGACCGGCCCACATTGGGTCAACGGCCCACCAGGGCGATGCCCGGTATGCCAGATGGGAATATAAGGATTTACACGTTTGTCTAAAAGCAGCCAGCGTGTGAGTACTTCATGCATTATACATTTTAATTTATGGAAACGGGGGTAATTGTTCAATGGAAAGTGTATTATACCATGCAAGCAAATCAATAATTAAATAGCTTTTACTGTTATTCAGGGCTGAAAAGTGAATTGACATTTTAAAATGCAAGGCAACTACTATTGGTTAGTTGGAAATAATAATCATCATTGAGATTAAACATCTCTTCCAGTGTCCTGGCCACGACACAGCAGTAGTCTACAGTCACACATAGCATACACACAAACCTAGGAAAAATAAAACAACTAAAACAGTCCGCAGGGGGGATCCGGGATATCAATATCGTAAGACATTTGGGGAAGCTCGAGGAGAGTAATATTAAGTTTGAGCAACAAAGTATAAAGACATTTCGGGAGGTTCATGGAGGAGGGTAATATTACATTTGAGCAACAATGTGTAGTCTTTCGGTGGACTTTATAGACATAATTCACCATACAGTGTTATTAAGATTCTTTCGTTCTGTGTTATAGACATGGGCGTCAGTTTGGTTTGAAATGTGCTGGGGACAGAGATGCATTCGGAAGTGCATTTTCAGAAGTGCTGGGTACAACGAGGATGCACTCGTTTTTCTCTCTTTAGTGCCGGTAAAGAAAGGTTCTGAAAGGCGGCATACCCATGTAGCTAATTACTAAGGAATAAATTATATACGACATCTGTCTGGAACGTTTTATGAAGAAAACGTTTCCAAAAAGCATCGGACATATGACCCATGTTGTTCTGCTCCATGTATCCAATGTTGACAACGTTACATGACATGGCTAAGCTAACAACATAAACAAGAGGAGCTAGGAAAGGAATTTAACTGCGTGTTTAAGTTCAGAAGGGCCAAACATGTGGCTACACACATCACTACAAAAGTCGTCAAGATTGAGAAAGAAAAAAATATTTGTTGCACAGCTGGACGCTGTATCACATCATGAGCTGGCTGTTCTCAATTCACAACACGCATTCCATCCATTCTAGCCTACATCAGGCATTCTGACCAAAACTCATGCACTCCCACCTGAGCTGCCGGAGCTGAGCTGCCGGTGTTGTGTCGAGATGTGTTTCCCCGTCGAGATGTGTTTCCCCTAGTCCCGCCCCAGTCCGAAATGACCCGAAGGGCGAAGGAAGCGCGCGTTCACATAAAGCTCGCCCACGAGCTGCTGTGCTCTTTTTAGGGAGTTTTATCTGAAGATGTTGTATTGTAGATTTCTATCAATAAAAAATATTATTTTTGTGAGAGACTTTTCATTTTGAATGTTATGGACTTTTGGAAGGAAGTGTGCTCATTCATTTATGGGCTAAATTGAAATAGCTATTTTATCATATCTGTCTTAAATGCAGCTCCTAACAGGCAAAGCACATCCTGACAGCTTGGAATAATACTGTCAGATACTGTTCCCCCTCTGTTCCATAGGAAAGGAGGCTCACACATCTTTCAAATTCATACTGCTGACTTATTTCCCCACAACAGATAAGTGCTGTGATTTTTTTAAGGCTGATATCATTAAATTTTAACATTTAAAACTGGGGGAAAGCATCCTGACAGCTTGGAATAATACTGTCAGGATGCGTTCCCCCTGTTCTAAATGGTTAAATTTTAGGAGTCCGCAAATGGCAACAATCTCTTCTCCTCCATGCTGTGGTTCACTCTGACAGCTCATTGGTCAATGGGCAGCAGCTCATTTGCATTAAAGCTACAGACACCAGAAACAGCGCATTCTGAAGGGACTGAAACAGAGGGGAATAGCGGATGGCAAGTTTTTTTTTCTAAAAGCAGTTTCCAGCAAACAGCTTTAAAAGAATGTTTTCTGGAACTCAAATACTATGTTTACTTGTTGGGAAATCACCATATGTCTCCTTTTAGTATTTTCAATTAACCAATGTGTTTTGTACTTTGAGATGTGTTTTCCCAATGGTACAATGAGATTTCATTTTTTAATTAAGTGTCTTATGTTTGAAATAGTGTGTAGTGTGCGGTAGCAAGTGTGTTGCAGAAAGGGGCAAGTGTGTTGCACAATTGCAATTAAAGTGCAAAGCAGCACTGTTGTTTAAGGTAAGGTTAAATGTGACCAAAAATTTCCAGTTGTGCTACTTTGGTCTAAGCATGTGTTTATAGTGTTCAAGCAATTGGCAAAAACTAAATCCAACTTCCACCCATCTGATTTCCATGTACTGCTAATCAACTCATCCTCAAAGTATTAGTACTGACAAGCAGCTCGGCTCCAAGCCTCCACTGTGAGAACCACTTATTAGTTATCTTTTGTTTCCTTCCTATACAACCTGATTAGTAGCAGCACCATGGGCACCACATTGTCTGTGTGACTGTGAGTGTGTGTATATGTATGTGTGTGTGTGTGTGTGTGTGTGTGTGTGTGTGTGTGTGTGTGTGTGTGTGTGTGTGTGTGTGTGTGTGTGTGTGTTTGGCTTTGTGTTTGCGTTTGCAAATGTGTGTGTGTGTTTGTGTGTGTGTGCATGGATGTATGTGTGTGTTGGGGTATATCTATGGCTGTGTCTGTGCGTGTGCAAGTACGTGTGTGTGTGTGTGTGTGATGCGTGCGCACGTGTGTTTCTGCATGCATGTCTGTGCCTGTGTGTTTATGTGTGACAGGTTGTGTTTGTGTGTGCATATTTGGGTGTGTGTGTGTGTGTGTATGTTTGTATGTGTGTTTGTGTGTGTGTTTATGTGTGTGTGTGTGCGTGAGTGTGTATGTGTGTGTGTGTGTGTGTGTGTGTGTGTGTGTGTGTGTGTGTGTGTGTGTGTGTGTGTGTGTGTGCGTGTGTGTGTTCTTCAAATAAAGACAAAGCTCCAGCCAAAAAAAATGGCACCAAAATTTAATCGCAGCTTCGCAGCAGAGATAAAAAATAATAATAATTAGTTACTTTTAATAAAAAAACATG